>JANFCV010000320.1:0-272789 GCA_024500475.1 Phthorimaea operculella | reverse complement strand
TAGAACAACTCGCACTCGTCATCCTCTGGCTTCCGTCTGTCCGCCGTGGGCGGTCAGACTCCCAAAACCTCTGCAGCACCTCTGACAGCACACTACCATAGAGGACCGTATCCCTTCTGGTAGGTCCTGAGGTCTCCAAACTGGGCCGAAAACAACATACCCCCCTGTGGTATCTACGGCCACCAAACCAGCTTCCTGGAGTACCTTCTTCCTACCGCACCATAATCTCCCGAGGACGTCTGACCCGAGAAGTACGTCCACCGTACCAGGAGTATCAAAATCAGGATCAGCTAACTCCAACCCTGTGGTTAACCCTCTTACCGTTGGTGGTAACCTAACCTGAGGGAGTTTCCCAACCACTTCATCCAGCACCACGGCTGAGACTTGATAGCTGACCCTGTACATGTGCTACCTAATGCGAACTCAAAGTTCGTCTGACCCCGAATGTCAGGCACATTTAGGCCCCCGATGCCTACAGCTTCATCCGCACTTGGCTGTACATTTAGGCCTAGCCTACTCACCAGCTTACTCGATACAATACATCCCTGAGCCCCTGTATCCAGTAGGGCTCTTACTTGAATGGTCCGGCCACCGTATCCCCATACCCAAATCTTAGCCGTTGGCAAAAGTACCGTGATTGGACGGGGAGCCGAAGCTGATGAGTAGGCGGCGATTACCTAGCGGGAATCTAAACGCGGTGAGGCCGCGTCCCGCGGGGTATCCTCGCTACCCAAACCTGTGTATGGGTCCCACTCCTGCTGGTAGGGAGGTCTGCCCATAAAGGCCATGGCTGGAGTTCTATAGTACCCCGACGGCAAACGTCCGTACAGAGGTTGCGCCTGTAGCCGCGGGTACTCAGACATAGGCGGAGGCATGCGTGGGTCTTGAGACCCAACCAGGTGGCTCAAGCCCGCAGAATACTGCATGTACCCTGGTGGCTGCCTAGTGCTCTCCTGACACCCGCCCGTTGGATCCCGTACCTGGGATGGGTGTCCTTGACCATGTCCTGTGTCGTTCTTCCCCAATCCGGCACCTGCTGCCGTGCTGGGGATCGTCCCCACGTCCTTGGGTAAGTGGGCTCCGTCTGTTGACGTCCCCCTGCCTGTCCCTGTGACCGATGCGGAGGTGGGCTCCTCCTTGGAGGGGGTGGGAAGCGTTGCTCCCTCCCTTGGTGGGCAGGCTCCTTCGCTGATCCGATCCAGCGCTGCCCCGGCGCCTCCGGAGCGATTCATGCAGAGCAGCGGATGGTGTGCACCCTGGCAGTACCTACAGTTGGTGCTTGAAGGGCACTCTCGCACCTGATGCGGCCCCAGGCACCGAAAACACCAACGCCTCTGCTGTGCCACACCCCGTCTCCTCTGAACCCGCTGCGCCGCAAACTCCTGACACGCTGTCACCCCGTGGCCTGTCTCCCTGCAGTAGGCACACCCTGATTCCAATGCAGTGTTGTACCGCCTGGGTTGCCTACTGTTGCCTCCTCGCGCCGGTGCACCCGGCCGTTCCGGGTGGCGAGGGGCAGAGGTCTCCTTGCGAGGGGCTTCACCAGCCTGGACGTCCACTCGCCTGCTTTCGGCCTCGAGGAACGACTTTAGATCCTCGTAGGTCGGGAGGTGGTCCGAGGACTTGCCCCCATGGAGCTGCTCGAATCGAGCGACCATTTCGCTCGGCAGGCGGCGAAGCACTGTGTGGACCAAGATATAACCGTAGCCCGCCACTGGCAAACCCTGTCGCTCCAGTGCGCTGACCGCGACGCTGACTGGGTGAAAGATTTTCTCGCGGAGGTCCGTACCTCGCGTTATGGTTGGTATTGACAGCCACTGGTCTAACAGCCTGTCTACAATCAGGCGCTTGTTCCGATACCGGTCGGTAAGGATCTTCCACGCCACCTCATAATTGCTATCCGAGACAGCCAAATGCGTCAGCAATTCATGAGGCTCTCCTTGTAGCCTGGACATCAGCTGAGCCATCTTGTACGCTGGCATTATGTCCGTCCGTGTGTGGACCACGCTGCTATACAGGTCCTCAAACGCCGGCCAGTCGGCGTAATCGCCTGCGAAGACTGGAACCGTAACAGGCGGAAGAGGCACCTGTAATCCTTGTCCCACTTTACCACGGAATGGCTTTTCCTTTCCGTCACGTCGCCTAGTTATATCCGCAGCTGCCTGCTCAATGTCCTGTGCCAGCTCCAAGCACTGGCTTACATCGCCCTCGACCAGCTCCTTATCTTCAGGGTTAGGAGCTTCCTCAAGGAGCATGAGGCACTCTGTGAGGTGTTCCGACACAACCCGAACCCGTTCATCTGCCTGTAGTGCACTTTTCAAGAGCGCGTCCTCCCGGTCCTCGCGGCCGATCATTGCCGCTGTGGTAGTAAACCGCCTTAATTCTGTCTTTATAGCAGCCTTATACCTGGCGATCGAGGGAGCCATGGTACCAACTTTTACACACTCGACTTAATAAAAACGAAATCCAATAAACAAATACCACAAAATAAATGTTAGTTGACTGGCCTAGACCTTACCGATAAGGTACCGTTCACTAGGCAAACAATACAGTCACAAAAAAAACCGAAACAATATTTTCCTAAATTAATAAAATATGTGGGTAATATAAAAACACGCTTAATACTAAATTACGGCTAACTATGTTGCAATAAAGCAACCACGCTCTGCTACCAAAAAATGTTTGATTCCGAAGCTGATCTTAGCGCAGTGGAAGCAAGTTAAAGTTATCTTAAAATCTAAAACTAAATGGTCGATCAGCCTCGGAACAACATTTGACTACGATTCGTAGTGCTCTTTACTATAGCTAAATAAAATAAATTTAATGAGAGAATTTTGTTCCGGAAAGTTTCCGGCCGAGAAATTCTTGTTTCCAAAGTCTACTTAAACAGGACCTAGCAGCGAATTGCTTACCGTGCGAATTATGACGCCGCCGTTTCCTTGTAAGTCTAGTTTTTGACAGGAAAAAAGGTATCAGGTTTTGAGGAGGACATTTGGATTGGGATTTAGATACTAGACTTACTGCACCCGGACACCAGCTCGTGTGGCACTCCGTCCCTTCAGCAATTTTGGTTTCACATTAGTTTATCACTCTATTATTCACTAGTTCACAGTTCAACATCGAATAATGTTTTAACACACTAATAACAAAGATTTCTCCCGCACACTACTGGTTGCGACAGCAATGAGTTTGCTGTACAAAACGCAAACTAAAAGATTTCTCCCGCATGAGAATTCCACACAATTAAAATATAGGATTAACTTCCACACTGGACAGGGAACTCTTCCCTGGTGGTCAAAGCACACACAAAATAATAAAACCCAGACTACTTAAAATATGTGTCTAACACCGGACGCGCGAGTGACTAAAAGTAAGGTTATATTTGCCGGCGGCCGCGTGGTATCGAACCGACTGAACGAACAACGGAAAAAAAGATGGCGTCGGCCGACTAGCTGGCGTCAGTCACAGGCCACGGTCTGTCAGACGAAAATGGCGCGAAACAACAAAACGCGCATATGTTACGAAACTAAACAAACATTATTTTGAAAACTTTGCCAAATTCTGGTTGCTATGGCTTAATTATATAGTATAACTCATATAAAAACTTAAAGAAGCCGTCCTACGGTCAAACGTGCGCGCGAGTCTTCTCGTGTGGGACATGGATTACACGAAAAAAAATCTTGGTGTCAGAGTATTGCACGCAAGTGAAGCGGGGCTTCGATTGAAACCAGCTTTTCTCTTATCTACGTACTTAACACAGACTTTTCGAATAGGAAACTTCTAATATTCTATTTGCCTGTTTCTATTTAAAAAAGAGCTTCTTTAGCAGGCAGCGATAGGATACCGCTAGCGGCACTCTATACCTACACTTCCTTTAAAAAATGTGGTAATCAAAAGATTGTACTTTTTACAGAGCCAGATCCCCGTGATCACGAAGCGCACTCGGTTCGAGTTGGACCGCGACTACTCATACAACTTCTCCGTCGAGCGACAGACGTGAGAGCGAGACAGCCATACTGGAGTGGTGCGAGTGTGAGTAGAGATAGAATTCCGTCCCAGAATTATGCACTTTTTGATGGTAGATTCGATACTCATTTGTAAGTTATTAACAGATCTTAGATGAGGCGTGATTTTACGGGTGTATGGGACAGTATATCGAAATCTTTAGGGCCTTATCGCCTTAAAAAATATCTTCATACAAAAAAAACGCTAGACACGCGTTCAACTCGCGTCTAACTTTTTTGTGGTAAGGCCCTTACAGAATATAAGACATGCTCTATAAAAATTGCCATAGTAAATTAGCCAGCTCGTATTTTCTATAGGCGGGCCATGTTTCGTCTCGTTTTCGAACGAGTTTCTTGGAAAAGTTGTTCAGTCTCATGGTCTTATCAAATCATACCTGCAAAGATTTCGGAACACAGTTCCTTACACCCTGTAATATATACTTTGTTTACAATAAGTCGAAGTTGTAATTCGACAGATAATTTGCCAAACAAATAAATGTATTGTATTGTTCAAGAAATAAATTTTTGCATGTGAAGTATCTATCCAATTTTGAATCTATTAATATTAGTTTAGAATCTTTATTAAGATTTCATATTAGTATTTGTCTAAGTTGGGACGGATTCTGGTACGAATGCGATAGTATTTATTCGAAACAATTATGAGATTATGTAAATATCACAAAAGTCAGACTTTAACGAAATAATTGCCATGTTTTCTTCAGGAAACGTACGTACAATGTTGTACAAATAATAAAATAACAATAACTATCGTATAGAAAATAGCAAGAAAAGTATTTCATATTTTCTTTTTATTTTCTATGTGATGATGAGTATAAGTAAGTTATCGTAGGTATTGACAAAAAATAGGACTTTATGATAATAGCACTCAAACTTACAAAAACAACTCATCGAAATAATGAAATTCTAATATGGTAGCAAAGTATCTTAAGCTCAAGATTAAAAATGTTCGAATTTCGTGCGTCTTTTCCATAAAGAGCGCCACGCACCGTCTCCGTATGCGTGACGTGAACGTCATCACGCGCGTAGCTTTGTCGTATTGTATGGGACCGTATGAGGCACGGCACACCGCGGTGCGCGTGTGATTACGCGCACATATACGCAAGCAGTGTGCCGCCTCTCATACAATTCCATACATTACAACCGGTACACGCGTGATGATTACAATCCCTTATATTACAACCGGCACGCATACGTCCTGCATACGGAGGCGGTGTGTTCTGCCCTTAAATGAATCAATTAAATGTAATCGTAAATTTAAAAAGGTATTTTGTAACTTACATTCAATTTTCAATGTAATCTTAATATTATTTAACGGTTGTGTAATCCCATGTGACAAAATTATTGAAATTCCTTTTGTAATCGTAATGAGTTGAGTGCAGCACTATTGTGTAAATTGAATGAGATGAATATTGTAGTTGGGAATATGAGCTTTTACGTGCCGTTTGAATAGCAATTTGACATATCTTTATTTCTTGTGAGCACATTGCCTTACGTCGCAGATATGACCAAAACTAAGGTGCAAGCACAAATTAGGGAAACGGCGCGCGGGGCGGTGCAAGTCTGTCATGTGACCGATGCCACAAAATAGAGAGATTACAGAAGGTTCACTCGGCCCTATTTCGGATTTTCGCTATTGGCACTTGTTACATAGCCAGGGTTGATACTGTCATAAATCTCAAAGTATAAAAATATCAAAACAGCAAAATCTGTTAAAGAACGTCAAATGATTTTGAGCCAATTTTAAATCCGAGAAATATAACATTCGTGTAAACCGCCTTCTTAGTTACTAGTTACCTTGACTTCCCCTGAGACTCCGGTTATTTCCAGTTAAAGTCAGTAAGGGTCAAAATCGTCGCTAGTACTGAGTGAGCCATCTGTATAGGCGCCCCACGCGGCGTTTGTCGTTTGTGCCGATGCGGCTATTTGGCGCCGCGTTCGCGGGGTGCGCCATACACTTTCATACTACGACTACGACTAATGCAAGCCGCACGCGTCAGTCGCATGGCCGCAGCCCCCGACCACACATTATGGACTTGCACCTTTAAGAAAACAAAAAAAATAATCAGTATGTCAAAACCGCTGAGGTAAGCCAGTGTGCTCACAGTAAACACGTGATGTGATGTGGAGTAGCGTTAGACACCCGAGGCCTTGACCCTGTTAGACTGATTTGTTGTGTCGAGTTGCATGCGTGCTAGGGGATGCAAGTCAATAGCATCTTCAAAAACAAAGACTAGGGTTTAGGAACTTTTGGCATGTTTAACATTCTAGATAATTTGGCCATTCCATAAAACAAGAAGAGTAAAAAAAGCGCTGCCGTTTATTTTTTGATCATGGCCGCGACGAAATGAGGTATCGGACATTCAATTTATTAACATAACAGTCAATCTCCGACAGCTTAATTCGTAGATCCAACAAGCAGATGTATTAAATAACAAAAACCCGATTGCGGTCTTTTCAACGTTGTATTTTGCGATAAAAATCCGCCATCATGAATTTATGTATTTTTAATATAGCCAGTGTCACTCACTCTGCTGAGACAAATCTAACGACACATCACACGACAAGATCCGCCTAGCCGTTTGGGCTGTAGCCCGTGAAAACGAATTTCTTGTCTACATACATACATACTCTCGAAATACATAACCCTCTTAGGCAGTCGGGTAAAAAAGCTTATAACTTGCTACAAGATACTAAGGTGGCTTGCATGCCCTTGCACGCATTAGGTAGAGTTTATCGAATGCAGACATATTAACAGGTTTTATTAAATCTGTTCTATTAAGTATCAATTATATTCTGGCTAATTTTAAAGCCTAGTCCTATAATTATAATTAAACTGTAATTTCAATTAATAATATTACTTTAGTAGTAATAGTAGATGTTGGTTTACCATAAAGTATGTGGCGTAGTTCTTTATTGAATGCTGTGAAACTACTTTTTGTAGTTGGTTTACCGTCTCCAAGTTATCAAAGAATGTTGAACCTTTTAACTTTTTATTTTATTTAGATGTTCCCCATAAATAAATGTGTTTTTTACTATAAGAAACTAGTCGATTTACTCGCAAGAATTGGATATAAAATGAGAGCATTCTCTGTTACTTGGTAGACTTTCTATACTGTGCCAACACCAGTACAATATTATACAACTGTTACCGGGCGATCGCCAGCCAATTTTTACTAGTCAAGTGTGAATTTGATCTTCCGGAAATGCACTAAATGCCTTAAAATATGACGAATAATTGATTGAAATTAACGCAAGCTCAAAGGCGTATACTTATCAGATTTTGAAATAAAATGTTTACAGTAGGAAGTAATGTGGTTTTACATAGAAGCATACATTTAAGTATCGTATGCTTCTGCGAAACGACGCAGGTGTCCTGCTGAACCAATAGACTTACCACACGTGTAGCGTTTCCCCGTCAGTATTAGGAATTGGTAGGGCGTTTGTGCACTACAAGAAATTTTATTGTCCAGCATTCCGATTTTTTACGGTCCGGTATGGCACGCCATTAATCCAACGACATTAATCTAAATACTAGCTTGTGCTACGGAATTTTACTGTCCGATATTTGCACAAGCTAATTCATTGGTTTTTTCATGCCACACCGGACCGTTAAAAATCGGAATGTCGGTCAGTGAAATTCCTTGTAGTGCACAAACGCCCGTAGAGTGACAAAACAGGCTAAAATAAATGAAAAATAAGTTTCATTTATGAGCGGATTCTCGACTTCAAATATTTGCAGCAAATGATTTCAAATTGTATGAAATATAGCATAAAAGAGTAAGAACCTTCTTTGCCAACCTGCCACGTAAATTACCTACTCATGTAGCGATTTTATAAACCATGACATTGTTATGAAATTCTCATAATTATTATTATAGATCATTGTAACATACCGTTGACGCTACAATATAATAAAATAATGTTTACATCTTTATGCCGACATGTTTGTCAATTTCTGTACATATCTAGCACATTTGTTTTACGGTTATTTAATGTATTAACAAGTTAATGGAATTATTATTTTATTAGAATAATTTATTTTAATTAGCTGTTTATTTTTAAGCTCTTATTATTAGCGTTGAACTGTACGTGTACAATTAATAAAAATGGATTCTGTGTCTAAATTGAAAGGATTAGGGTATATTTTATTGAAGGCAATTTTTTTTGTCATGTTAAGTGGATATGCGTCGTCATATTTAAATCTCCAAAAATCCACACAAATAGGTAGATACAGGCTTGTTTCCAATGTTTTTTACTTTGCGAGAAGAAATGCCATGTATATTCTGCACGCGATCTGATGACACTCGTAAGCAAAGACAACATAATATGACGTGAAGCTGCCATCGGATCGCGCGCGTACCATAGTTATTGTAATTGAAACTTGTGCTAAACAAATTAAATGTATTATTTTGCATCATACAAAATGTAATAGAAAAGGAAAAGCAGCTTTAAGAGCAATCCCTAAAGTCAAGTTTTCATACGGAATTTATACAAACTGATTCCGTAAAAGCAGAAAACAGGCATCACACGGGTTTTTTCAGCAACTTCAAAATGTGATGATCGTGATAGATTACCGATGTAAAAAACATAATAGTACGTTCTTTATTTTGTGTAATGCAATATAAATAAATACGCTTTTACATATTAGTAATGTATTTATAATTTTGTTTAGAAAATTAATGAAGAAATAAAGTTTTTTTAAATTATTGACTGAATCTAATTTTTTCATTTAGGTATAAAGGATAACCCCAAAAAGAAAGAATGTAAATTTTCATTAACAAAAATACCTTTATTACAAAATATTGTTTCACAATCGTTACTTCAATTTACTTTTACTTAAAATAAACAACAAAACCTGCTTAAAATAAAGCTTTCGTAATCGTACTAGTAAATATTGACTAAACAATAAGACAATCATACTCTCAAACACACACTAGCATATACATACAATCCACACACACTTCTGCCAAAATATTGAAGTAAGGATACATATTTACTAAAACTAGTCTGGTATGGTATCATTAGTATAATCATTTTGAATAGTATAAGAAATTAGACAGTTACGTTTTTAGGGTTTCGTAGTCTACTAGAAACCCTTATAGTTTCGTCATGTCTGTCTGTCTGTCTGTCTGTCTGTCTGTCTGTCTGTCTGTCTGTCTGTCTGTCTGTCTGTATGCCGCGCCCTCATATCTTCGTCAGTTTTAGAGCTATCAACATGAAATTTGGTGTGAAGATATATCGTATTGACCCAAATATAGAAATGTTAAGAAAAAAATATTTTAAATGTTTACATACCATACCCATACAAGTGAAAGGGGGGCAAAAAATTTTTTTTTGTTATGTAATATTGAGTAGGGTATCGTTGAATAGGTATTTTAAAATTAAGGTGAGGTTTCTTTGAAACAAAGTCACTAAAATGTTTCTGTCACGAGATATTTGCTTTTAAAAAGGGCGTTTTTGACCCATAATTTGTTCCAGCTGTAACATTCTAAAGTATAAACGCTAAAAATTTGAAATAAATATGGAATATAGCTTACAATCTGAAGTTACAATGAAAACTAGAACGGATATTGTACTCTTAAAGGTTTCAGAAAAAATTGAGTTTTTCTATTTGCGGTTGGTCATCATACTGCTGCTAACAAACCAGCAACAAAATTAAGTTTGCAATGCTGAAAAACCTGATATTTAAACGTTGACTACGAAACCCTATTTGTGGGCGTGTCTGACACGCTTTTGGCCGGTTTTTAAGTACACAAAATAGTCCAAGCAAAATAGCCTTGATTCTGGCCAACAGAATCATAATAATTCTGATACCTTCATAGAGACAGAAACGTTTTCAAAGTGACGTTATGTGACTATTGTAATATCAACTTTATGAGTAATTTTTAGCTTTGGTCAGCTGTATATTGCCTGTCATATATTTTAATAATGGAATAACTAAGAATGCGTTAGCCAGAATTGAAGCCATGTTTTTTATAATAAACTTCCGGGGCCAATAAACCTTTTTGCAACATTTGCAATACAATCAAAACTTCAATATTTACTAGTACACCGGAACTGAATTTTAACGTGTTTTGTTTATTCACAAATATCACAAATTATTAACTACATAAATAAAAACTGTACGATAGAAAAGACAAGAGGGATAAATGTGTCCCTAACTATTTAGAACAAAACGGTAAGGGCTAGTGCATACCAGCGTAGTATTCAGTAGCAGACAGAATATGAACACCGCCGTAATTCAAATAAAGCATTAACGATAGTGACTGGAACAAGCAATGTCCGCGATCAGCTAAGTATCGACTCTTTTTCAATACCGTAAATTTCATATTCAATGTGCTACAAAATTTAGCGCTAAATTTGTGCCAGCTCTTAGCAACACATCATTATCATTACCAATTGGAATATGGGATTAATACCGCGATAAAACATAATACCAAGGCAGATTTGTAAATAGAGTTACATTTTAAACAATTCTTCAAGAAGTTTTACATTTTTACAACATTATACACGAATTTTTATTAATTTTATAAGCAATCTTAAATAAATACAAATATATTGATTACGCTTAAACAAATGTTTTGGCAAACTCGACTAATAATTTTTTAATAACTTTCTTAAGAGATGAGCAATATTAAAATTCTTTTCATCAAGTATCAATGAAGAAATATTCCAAGACATTTTATTTATTTTAAAAACCTGAGATAGTTGTATCAAAGTATCTATTCATGAACCTTGACTAATAGAAACGTCAAATTTTCGGTATTTTTGTCATAATAATTTACGACATCGCACTTAAAACTACGACGATATTGTGCAAAATATTTGGTAAAAAGTGAAGTGAGATTTGAACTATCATTTATACATGCAGTGTAAAATCTTACCTTGACGAGCCAAGAACATTCAGATCAAATTTAAATCCGCCTATCTACCCGCTACGAGGCACACACATTTTATCACAGTGTATCCGATTATCCAAACATTCTCTCGTATCCGAATCTCACTTTACTTTTCACTTTTCACCACAACAGTCGCAGTGTCAAGTGCGTGCGTCGTGATGACGTCACAGAGCACAGAGTGGTCCTAGGGGCTTGTAGGGAGCCGTCATTGCGGGGGGGGAGGCTGCTTCATCTGCTTCTGCTGCTCGAGGAGACGCTCGAGGGGGGAGGGGCCGGGGCCCGACCAGAGGGACTGCAGGAGAAATAGACTGTGTCAAATTACTTACTTCTTATAATGAGACTAAAAATCCTGAATCAGTTGGGGTCGGCGAAAGTTGTTTTGTTAGAAAACAAAATGATGCAATAAAATAATTTAGCTATGTTGTATGACCTGCCTATCGTCAACCCTCTTTGGGAATGCTATAGTAGGCGGTATCACCGCCACCATGCGGTTGACCAAAGTCGACAGATATTCAGCCAATGATAATACATAAAAGGCCAAGAATGCAATAATCTAGTCACGATCGCCAATGGCCGCGACTGGAAAAAACAATTCAGTCATGTTTTAATAACATCAATAGGTTCTTCGCCATTTCTAGAAGCATTTGTTGTAGAATGATGAGACATGCCATGACTTAGATATCTACTATCCTTTTCTGAACCTATTTGACCGATTGACTGATTAGAATTGAGAGAATTTTTTTCCCGAATTGAGATCACTGTTTCCTACCTGTTGAGGATGTTGTTGCCCAGCCCTCCAGGAAGCAGAATCAGGCGCCCCGCTGAACAGCGAGTATGTATTGCTCGGCGCTTCGCCGGTTGAAGTCTCCGCGCCCTACAAGTTAACGCAGATTGTTCAAATACAACTATATCTGCATGTGACGGTTTTTTGTAGGTTTTGGGATATATTGGGTGGCTTTTGCCCAGCAGTGGGAAAACATGGCTAAAAGGTTTAAAATAAACCAAATTCCACTTTATCGCCAAAAATACATAGCTAACTAAGAAAAAAGCGTTGTAATTTACAGTTAAACTGTTTGAAAATTGAGATAGTTATTAAAATTGACTCGCATTTGAAACAGAGATACTTATTAATCCTTTTTTTCGGCGCACCTAACTATTTGGTGGGAAGCGAGGGCTACAAAACAACCAGCCAATCACGCCCTTGGGATGAGACTGGGCTTACAAGTTGTTCTGGGAGGAACGGAACGGACTATGTCTATCCGGTATATACCAAAGCAGGGCACAAATGAGGCACCTCCGCCGTACTTATTAATCAATTTACTTTAGACCGATTCTTTTTTTACTATGAGTAGTCAACTTACCCCAATCTGATCCAAGTTCTTAGCGGCATCATTATTCCCTTCATTGAAGTTCATATTCAAGTTTCTCTGCTGCATATCCAGTACATTAGTTCCGAAGTTCAGTCCGCCCATATCCAGTAGATTCTTGTCGCCCTGGTAGCTCTGAGGCTTGTCCATCATTTTCATTTGCAACGGCTGGTAGCCGAGTTTAGTGTTGAATTGCGGGTACATGGAGGAATCGTAGCCGACTGTAGGAGCGTAAGAACCGAAGTTGTTCAATGAAGAATTGAAGTTTGGAGATGAGACTAGGTTTTGTAACGTAGGTTGCCCTATAGCGGTCTGGAGGTAATTCGGTGGTGGGGTGGTGAAATTTTGCGGTTTATCCTGCCCTATGCTTTGGTTTGGCATCTGGAATGACATGTTTGGATAGGGAGGATTCGTGCCCAAGTGTGGTGAATAGAAATTCGGTTGAACGTTTACAGGGTTGGTGAAGTTTGCGCTGAAATTCGGTTGCGTATTCTCCGGCTTCCACCAAGTGTTGGGTTGGTAGTTTTCGGGCATTTGATTGGCGACCCAGGATCTTTGCTGGTTGTTGAATAACGAGTTGTTCGTTTGGAAGTTTTCGTCTCTGAACTTGTTGTCGAATTGGTTGTCTTGTGCGTTTTGCCAGTAGCGGTACTGGTTGGCGAATCTAGGCGGAAGGTCGTTCAAGAAGTTCTTTTTATCGCCGGAAACCTGGTACTTCTGGTTTGCGAACTTATGTCCGTCTTGGAAGACCTCCTGTCTGGAATTCTGCTTTTGTAACGCCGCGGTTCTGACGTCGATTTCTTTAGGGTTGACTACAGGTAGTCTTATTCCTTGGGTGCTAATAGGTTGGTGTTGGAAGTTAGGGCTGTAGCTGAGGCCTGGAGACTGTGCGCTGTAGTTCTTAGGGAAGTTCATTCTAGGGTCGGTAAAGTTTTGCGCGGGCCAGTTTGGCGCGGGCGGGTGGCTCTTCTGATAACTCTGTTGGGAGTTCTGACTGGAACCTTGAATAGGTTTGACTTCTTTCTTTTTCTCTTCTTCTTTTTTCGGCTCCGGTTCGGTGTTGACGAGATGTGGATATCCGGCGGATTTGTCTTTCAAAGAGAGGATGCCGCCGGTTTTCCGCCCGATGGGGAGGTTGGCGAGGGATTTCATCGGCTTAGGTTGGATCACTTTGGGTTGTTCCTTTGTTTCAGCCGTGTCTAGCGCCGAGTCTGGGGTCGGTGGCGGTGTTACGAACTTCACCTAAAACAAAATTACATCATTATAATCAACAGTCACTTCTTCTTTCTTCTTCGAGTGGGACACGAAGTCGCCCAGCGACCCGATGAAATCAGGGGTTTTCAACCACCTACTGCAAGTAGCAGGCCTCTGACATGGTTGTGTTTGTGTAACAGCCACAATAGTCCACGATAATAGTTGTTCTAAGTCATACGTAAAGATAAATCTTGTCTCGAAGAGCTAGAGAGTCATCTAGCTTCTGGGGAGCTTCGTGTTTTGAACAGCAGGGCAAGTGGTTTACATGCTATAGGTATTTTTTAAGATAATGAACGTTATAGAAAACATGACAGATGTAGCTTAAAATTCGTGTCACTAGGTTTAGCCGAGACGTTCGTCGACTCTACAGCCTTCACATGACAACGAAATGTTCTGCATACCTGTTTGTTGGTCTCCTCCTGCTTGCGCATGATGGCGGCCATGGCGATGTTGACGCGAGGCTTGCGGGCTTCGCGTTTGTCTTCCTTCGATTCCTCCGTCTCTACATCCTAGAAAAAAAACATAATAAATGAAATAATTTTAAATGAAATAAGGAGGTATTTAACAGGACCTGGGCCTTTTCAAGGCGAGAGTGAATAGGCATTATCTGGGCGAGCATGTTCCATCATCGTCTGCATCGGCACTAAACATCAGGTGAGATTGTGGACAAATGCTTACCTAGAGGAAGCCTGGTCCCTGGCCATCTAACACATTCTTCAGAGCTGCAATCAGGTCGCGCGCGTACTATACTTAAGTCGCAGGTTCAAAACCTGCATGTGGTGCTAAATTGTGCAGGATTTCCAAAAATATACTCCTCATAAAAAAAATTGAGACACTTTGCAAGATTAAGTTTTCTTAGAATCAAATTATCAGAGAATTGTGATTATTTAGGAATACATTCCGATTTAGTTTAATAGTGAGTACGAAGAGGTAAGAGGAATAATAAAATAAATATTTAAACAAGTAGATGTGTTAAAAAACAAAAATCCCGACTGCGGTAATTTTGAAGTAGTATTTTGCTGTAAAAATTCGCCATCTCGAGTCTATAATTTTTTAATATAGCCAGTGTCACTCGCGCTTCTGAGACGAATCTAACGACACCTCATATGTGAAAATCCAACTATCCGTTTGGGCTGTAGTCCGTGAAAAAGATTTTTCTTGTCCACATACATACATACTTACATACATACTTTCGAAAAACATAACCCTCCTTCTGAGGCAGTCGGGTAAAAGATATCATAATAGGTTTGTATTGTCTTTGACAATGCAAACGAAAGTGTCTCGGTTATTCTAAAAGTGTATTATGTACTTACTTCCTGGGTATTAGCATGAGCCCGCTCTTCGCGCGCGCGTTCAAGAGATCCTTGAGGCTTCAGAATGCCGACACGTTTCTCGCGAACTGAAATCAAACGTACAGTTGTATTCCTACTGATATACTACTAAAAACAACATCAAAACATTTAGAATCATTCCAAAATAATCTTGTGTTATTTGTACCGGGAGTAGCAGAAAGGGTATAACGAACCGAAAGGAGGTCAACCTACTCATGAAACTGAACAACTGTCTCCATGAAACGGGTCGAAATATAAAAAATATTGGCCGCCCATACAAAATCGCCGATCAGCTGATTGATTTACTATGGGAGATCCATTTTTTTTTCTTATTTTGGCCCATGTTACATAGAGAAAGTTGTTCAGTTTCATGAGTACCGTGACCTCCTTTCGGCTGTTCTGTTACTCCCGGTATTGACATGCATAATTAAATTAGTTCCAAATCATAAGGACAAATTTAACTAAAAACCTAAACCTACACACAGTAATCACAATTGGTCCTATTATATCTTTATTTCTTCCAGCATCGAATCGGTCTTAATCAATTTAAAACACCTATAGCTTGCATGCTGGGAATGGGTACATTTATAAGGGAACAGCTAATAAAAAAGACAAAAAATATCTGGATTCGCATTTTACTGTAGTTTAAACAAACTGTGTAAAATACGGCAAAATCGGTTAAACTCCTAGACACAAAACGATGGATCTTTATCATCCATCATAATAATTTTGTTCCGATGGATAATGTAGATCTTATTGTAGTTTTTCTCATCTAGACATCAACTACTTACTATTGTCGTCGTAGCTACTTCTGTAGGCTACAACAAAAAGCACCAACACAGTAATACAATAATTTGTACCCTTTGAAAAATATGACATATTTATAAATGAGCGGGATATATTATATTACTTTCATTTACATTCATGGCGAACTGCTTTTTTTAAATTTATTGTTGGCCTTGTTTTAATTGGTCTTGTCATGATTTAACAGAAATGAAGGGCTGTACTTTTATTTTGAAAAGGACTTTTATATAAGCTTGATGAACTGGAACAAAAAATGTGTGTGTGTTATGTGTGCAAACTTGTGTGTACCTAAGTGATGATAAGTGTTTGTGTGTGTGTGCTTCTGTGTGTGTATGTGTATGTGTGTGTGTGTGTGTGTGTGTGTGCGCGCGCGTGCGTGTGTGTGTATGTGTGTTTTTCCATGTATATGGGTCCGTGTAGGTGTATGCGAGAACGCCAGCGCGCGTTTAAATCTATCCCCTATTACCGACCTTTCTCCCTGAAGTGCGCCTCAGATATAACAATGGGCGGCGGTGGTTGCTGCGGCTCGTCCTCGCTGTCAGCTTCTTCATCAGGATTCTGGTTCGGTTCCCGCTGCCCACCGCCTCTAGTTCAGATATACAGGGTGTTAGGGACGGTGTACCGAAAACTTTGCAGGCATGATCAGACCATCAAACTGAACAACTTTTACTATGGAGCCAATGGTGGGAAACAAAAACAAATTTCCGACCTCCCATACAAAATTCACGATCAGCTGACTGACTTTGTATGGGAGGTCGAAAAAATATTTTCGTTTCCCACCATTGTCTCCATAGTAAAAGTTGTTCAGTTTCATGGTCTGAGCACTCCTGCAAAGTTTTCGTTACACCGTCCCTAACACCCCGTAGACCAAGATAGTTGCTCCACACACATTGCTGGGGTAAATGTGTCTTTTGTTTGTGATAGTGTGTCGATAGTATGTGATATTGTATCAGTTGTATGTGATATTGTGTCAATTGTAGGTGTGTCATCATCATTGGCCTCATACGTCTGTGACAGACGATTTATTCAGTGTCTGAGGCAAGATTTTTCATGGCTGTATAAGCCGATACGGGAGCGGCATGACTTTCCGCACGCTCTACAAACGAAGGTGGAATTAGAGACTGGCACATGCATGTTTAGATGTCGTTTTTGCCTTTTGTTTGCGAGACCAGCGAACCAGGCATCATCGTGAGCTTTACGCCCATCAAACACACGCTTTCTCCATACATCCCTATTCTCAGCAAGCTTCTCCCAGCTTTGATGGTCGATGTCAAACGCAGCCATGTCCCGTTTGGCGCAATCTTTGAAACGTAGCATCGGTCTTCCAACTCCTCTTTTGGCGTTAGCTACGGCGCCAAGCAGGACACGCCGCGGTAGACGCGAAGGTTCCATGCGGTACACATGCCCTAGCCACCGCAATCGTCTTTGCTTAAGCAAAGCGGTAAAGCTAGGCAGCTGTGCAATTTCTAGAACTCGCTCGTTTGTGACTCTGTCCTGCCAAGTTATATGCAAGATGTTTCTTACGCAGCGCATATGAAATGTGTTGAGTCGACGTTCTTGTTTTGCGTACGAAGTCAGGTTTCAGCTCCATACAAGAGTATGCTTAGAACGCAAGTTTGGTAAACAATTATCTTGGTTTTTGTGGTCAGGTGTTTATTATTCCATACTCTTGTACTGAGCCTGCCGAACATGGTCGCCGCTTTGCCGATACGAGTATTGATCTCAGCATCGAGGGTGAGATTGTTCGACACAGTCGACCCCAAGTAGCAAAACTTGTCAACTATGTTCAAGGGAACGCCACCGAGCAAAATTCGTGGTGTTTCTCCACCTTGAGCTAGCACTACTGTTTTTTTGGCATTAATGGACATTGAGAACAGAGAACACGCGTGGGAAAACTTATCAACAATGTCTTGAAGCTCACTTTGAGAATTAGCAACGAAGGCTGCATCGTCAGCGAACAAAAGGCTATCGCGGTTACGCTTTGACTTAAGAAGCGAGATATTGTACAGCTTCCCGTCAGCCCTAGTGTGCAGGTGTATACCCTGTTGGTCATCGCCGAAAGCAACTTTAAAAAGCAATGAGAAGAAAATACCAAACAGGGTAGGAGCCAACACGCAGCCTTGGCGAACACCTCTACGCATTTCGAACGGCTCGGATGTATTGCCGTTAAAAACAACAGATCCTTTCATGTCCTCGTGGAAGGATTTAATGAGGCTTAGTAGTTTCGGAGGGCACCCGATGTTTAAAAGTGCAGTATAGAGTCCTTCTCTGCTGACGGTATCGAAGGCTTTGTTAAGGTCGACGAACGCCACAAACAGAGGTGTTTTCTGCTCTCTACACTTTTCCTGCAGTTGGCGAAGTGTAAAGATCATATCTGTTGTGGAACGTTGGGCGCGGAATCCACATTGCGATTCGGGATATACACGATCAGCAAGTTTCTGGAGTCTTATTAAGACTAGCCGAGCAAATAATTTACCTACTATACTTAAAGGGATATTCCACGATAACAGTTACAGTCACCGCGGTCACCTTTGCCTTTGTATAGGGTAATGATGTTAGCATCGCGCATATCCTGTGGTATATATCCCGCTTCCCAACATTTACACAACAGATTGTGCAGGATGGGTAATATGCACTTGAGCCTGATAATTTCGGCGTGGGTACCATCGTTTCCAGGTGATTTTCCAATTTTAAGCTGCTTAACAGCCTTGTGGTACTCCCTTATGGTAGGAAGATCATCTAACTCAGTCCAGGTAGCTAGTTTTGGCATGCAATCTGCAGCTTCTGGCATTATGTTCACTGGTTCTGAGTAGAGACCAACATAATGTTCTACCCATCGTTCGAGTTGGCGTTGAGCATCTGTAATAACAGTGCCGTCCGCTTCTTTAAGGGGGGCTGTTTTTTTAGGAAAAGGACCAAGGGCCAGTGGCGGATTAACCCTTAAGCAAAATAAGCAATTGCTTGGGGCATCACGTCTTGGGGGGCACCAGAAGAAGCACCATTTTTTTTTTCGTTAATACGTTCCGGCCTTAGGGTATCACGTCACATGTCTCCACTAGAAACTGCACCACATAAAGTTTCTAAAACATAATTTGAAAAATTGCGCGCTTTGAGTTGACATTTGGTCAGCGGGTTCATGACCCCGCTTGCGCTTGCTCATTCGCTGCCCGCTGATGCATTCGGCCATGAGAATGCCACCGTTTTGCAGTTAGCCAATCACAAACCACCCCTCTAGCGTGTAAAGGAAAAACACTGTGCCACATACAGTGTTTTAGCTCTATAAGGTTAATTACGTTACTTAGACTCTAATACATACCCTGAACTCAATATTTCATCATAAAAGTGAATACCCTTGAAGTTATAGACAAACAAAAAAATACTGTATGTGCAAAAAACCATGTTTTGTAAAGCCATAACACTGTAAACGCACTTACAGTGTTTCTCCTTTACAATATTGCGCGTGCCCCGAACGCGAAATCTCGAATGATTCTATTTATGAGTAACCTTACTTAATGGTCGGGTTCTGTGGAAACGTATTTTAGGCCTCTGCCACCACATCAGAGGCCTCTGCCTGTAAGCATGTCAGAGGACTCTGCAACCATGTCAGAGGACTCTGCCACCATGTCAGAGGACTCTGCAACCATGTCAGAGGACTCTGCCACCATGTCAGAGGACTCTGCATTCATGTCAGAGGCCTCTGCAACTATGTCAGAGGACTCTGCAACCATGTCAGAGGACTCTGCATTCAAGTCAAAGGCCTCTGCAACTGTCAGAGGACTCTGCAACCATGTTAGAGGACTCTGCAACCATGTCAGAGGCCTCTGCAACCATGTCAGAGGCCTCTGCAACCATGTCAGAGGTCATTGTAACCATGTCAAAGGACTTTGCAACCATGTCAGAGGTCTCTGAAAGCATGTCAGAGGACCCTGCAACCACGTCAGAGGACTCTGCATTCACGTCAGAGGCCTCTGCAACTATGTCAGAGGACTCTGCAACCATGTCAGAGGTCATTGTTACCATGTCAGATGTCATTGCAACCATGCCAAAGGTCTTTGCAACCATGTCAGATGCCTCTGCAACCATGTCAGAGGACTCTGCATTCATATCAGAGGCATCTGCAACTATGTCAGGGGACTCTGCCACCACGTTAAAGGCCTCTGAACCATGTCAGAGGTCATTGTGACCATGTCAGTGTTCATTGCAACCATGTCAGTGGTTTTTACAACCATATCAGAGGACTTTGCAACCATGTCAGAGGTCATTGGAGTTTGCAACCATGTCAGAGGTCATTACAACCATGTCAGTGGACTCTGCAATCATGTCAGAGGACGCTGCAACCATGTCAGAGGATTCTGCAATCATGTCAGAGGTCATTGCAACCATGTCAGAGGACTCTGCAACCATGTCAGAGGACTCAGCAGTCATGTCAGAGGACGCTGCAACCATGTCAGAGGACTCTGCAACCATGTCAGAGGTCATTACAACCATGTCAGAGGAATCTGTATGCCAGAGGACGCTGCAACTATGTCAGAGGTCATTGCAACCATGTCAGAGGTCATTGCAACCATGTCAGAGGTCATTGCAACCATGTCAGAGATCTATGCAACTATGTCAGAGGACTCTGCAGTCATGTCAGGGGTCATTACAACCATGTCAGAGGACTCTGCAATCATGTCAGAAGACGCTGCAACCATGTCAGAGGTCATTGCAACCATGTCAGAGGTCATTACAACCATGTCAGAGGTCTATGCAACTATGTCAGAGAACTCTGCAATCATGTCAGAGGTCATTACAACCATGTAAGAAGGACTCTGCAATCATGTCAGAGGACGCTGCAACCATGTCAGAGGACTCTGCAACCATGACCTCTGGGTCATTGCAACCATATCAGAGCACTCTGCTGCTGATAGGCTAAGTCCGTCCCTACTTTGCGCAACAGAAATATTGTAAAAGAAATACACTGTATGAACCAATACAGTGTTTTTGCTTTACAAAGCCACAATACAGGGTGATTGATGCATTAGAGAGGCCATTTCAACATATTCTTCCATGGAACCAGGGTCGGAAATGATTGGTTACAAAATTATTAGTACTTTTGATTTTTGAAAATTTCCGATTTCAACTTTAAAGTCATGAAAGCTAAAACCGTTTATGCATAGTTTTGACATGATCTCATAGTGAATGAATAGGACAATCATTTTAGTTACAAGTTTGTTAGAAATACTCTTAAAATACAGCAAAACAAGAAAATATATTGGTGGAAAGGATTTTTCAACATTCATAGTAATCTACTGCAAAATCACTATGGAATAATCCGTAAAAACTTCATAACAGAGTTCTCTGTTGCATTAGCTAACCAAAAGGCACAATACAATCAAACATGTTTTCATAAAATATTAGCAATGCGGCGTGCGAAACAAGGCATTGACTATGGTCGGTCGACTACGCCAAAGTCAGCAAATGCTTTTAGACAACTTTTCGTGGTCTAATGGATGGAGCATTCCTCAGGAGTGTGGTTCCAAATTCGATTCCCGTGAGTTGACCTACAAGGTTGATATTCAACACTTGTGAATTTTTCCAGTTTGGTTTAAAATCACGTTGAACCACCTGATTGTCCGTAAGAAAATATCGTGCTCGGAGGCATATTAAACCATCGGCCTCGATTGATGTCTAATAAACGCAGACGGTGGTTGTAACACTACCATAGCAGAGGTCAATACTTAGAAGGTGGTTTAAAACTCCGACAAAGATTTATCATTTTAGTTTTTAGGCTGTTTTGGAGCCCATTTCTGAATTGTCGTAATCCAAATCCGTGCACGGAAATCTAAAACGAGTGGTCTAACCATTCGTATTACACGTTCTACTACTCGACACTTTAAATGTTAGGTTTGTGTGAATTTATAAGGTGTGCATAAATTAATAAGTTTAGTAGAACATGTGATACGAGCACAATTAGTAGCAGATTTTCGCACGATTAGGATTACGACAATTCAGAAATGGAGCTCCTGAGCTTTAAACAGCCTAAACTGAAATGATAAATCTTTGTCGGAGTTTAAACCACCTACTACAAGTATTAGACTCTGCTATGTAGTGTTACGACCACCGTCTGCGTTTATTAGACATCAATCAAGGCCGATGGTTTAATATGCCCTCCGAGCACGATATTTTCTTGCGGACAATCAGGTGGTTCAACGTGATTTTAAACCAAACTGAAAAATTCACAAAGTGTTGAATATCAACCTGTAGGTCAACTCACGGAATCGAACCTGAACCACAGACTCTGAGGAATGCTCCATTAGACCACGAAAATACAAAAGTTGTCTAAACAGCATTTGCTGACTGGCGTAGTCGACCGACCATAGTCAATTGCCTTGTTTCACGCCGCTTTGCATTAATGCTAATTATTTTATGAAAACATGTTTGATTGTAGATTATTGTACCTTTCGGTTAGCTAATGAAACAGAGAACTCTGTTATGAAGTTTTACGGATTATTCCATAGTGATTTTACAGTAGATTACCATGAATGTTGAAAAATCCTTCCACCAAAATATTTTCTTGTTTTGGCGCTGTATTTAAAAAAGAAGAGTATTTCTAACTAAACTTGTAACTAAAATGATTGTCCTATTCATTCACTATGAGATCATGTCAAAAACTATGCATAAAACGGTTTGGCTATTGCATGACTTTTAGTTGAAATCGAAATTTTCTTTAAAAATCAAAAGTACTAATAATTTGTAACCAATCATTTGACCCTGTTCCATGGAAGAATATGTTGGAAATGGCCCCCCCTCTAACCACCTTCAGGGAATGCATCGAATTTCCAATCACCCTGTATTTATGCGGTATGTTCATAACGCAGAAGCAGATAACTGTATTTGCATTATATTTTTGTTTGTTTTATGTCTTTTTGTGTAAAATTGGAATGGCTAGTAAGGTGTAATATCTATTAGTTCAAGTCATAAAAAAGTTCAAATATTTTAAGTTATTCATAAAAAAAGCAAATTTTGATAAAAATCGTTATTGCTCATTTTCTCAAAACTTAGGTGCTCACACATACAGTGTTTCTGGTTTACACGCTAGCCCTGGCCCGCGGCCCCCCCCCCCCGTTTCGCTAATCTGTCAATCAGCGTTGCCAACCGGGTACATTTTACACATTTGACGTACTATTTTAGGCTCCCATGTGTAGTGTGTAATCCTGGCCTCTCATGTGTAATTTCGTAAACTCGCAGCCAAATTAATAACTCAAACAATGATAGAAGTGAGCGCTGGCTTGCTATCCAATTATCGGAACGTAAAATTGATTTTAAAAAATCTATTCGAGCGTCTGACAGAAAGCTATATTATATCTCTCTTGCTCTAGCTAGATGAATTTAAAAGCATTCTTTTCCACACCACAGACAGAGATGGATCAGCCACCTAGTCGTTGTGGTGTAGTGTCACACTACCCATCCCCGTTCGAAAGTGTGTTACCAGTGCTTCTGCCTACTCTCGGTCGTCACATAGGGCTCTGTTGAGCACCCGTAGCCTGGCCTCCCACCAGCGGGGGGGGGCACTCCAGGGTCCTGTGCCCCGAGGGCAGGCTACGCTTTACGCAGACCAGGCTAATAAGAAGATGCCCTTCAAGGGCTACCAGCGCCCCACGTTCAAGAGTCGCGACACACCCAAGCTACCTCGTGGGTTCTAGACGCCCACGTTCATCGTGGACGCCATCCACGTCGGGTTCGACGGACCCGCCTCTCGTCACCTCTCGCCGCCTACTGCCGCCGCAATAGCGATAACCGCTGCCTGCTTCTCCCTCGCCGTCTTCGCTGTCCCAGCGTGAGCTGAGGGACAAGAAACAATAGGACCTGCTGGCCCTTTAGCACGCCGTCGCATGGCACACCACCCTGAATGCTCACAGGTAGAGTGCTGCAGCCGTGCAGGCGGGAGCGCATAACGCACAGCTTACAGAAAAGCGTACCCACGAAACATCTTCCATCTCACCGATCGCCGAGTACCCGCACGGTTTCGGCTACGAGGGTCGAACAGAAATTCCGCGTTTACCAGCGCTACTTTACCGCGCTGGAGGGCTCCGGAACCAGAATATCCTGTTGTTCGCCTGTGCAACGCGCCTCCGGAAGAGCGGCCAGCCAAGGGCGCGATTAGAGACCTCCCCGTGGACACAGACCCTGAGAAAATCCAGAAGGAGCTGACCACCACCCTGGGCTACGAGGCGGACTACGACACTACGTGCGCCCCAGCAAGTGTGCCAACTGTGGCAGCTCGCACCTGGTCAACAGTCTCGATACGCCCCGCCCCGTACGCTCTTACGAAGCCCGTCAAACTGAAGAGGACGGAAGCGGCACCGCAGGGAGAAGCCAACATGGCTGGATCCCTTATGGCGGCTGCCAACAGCCCCTCCGGAACTACGACGACGAAGAAGCGGAAGCCTAGAAGGCGGAGCAGGCGAACATCGCCCTCACCCACCAGGAAGTGGAAGCACCGGGCCAGCCACGTCAAGAGCCACCCACGGGTCCGTTGGCACCCCACAGGGTACATCTCAGGGGGTGAAGCCGAAACACAAACCAGCCTCAAGACAAGAGAGCTCACGAGCAGCCGTCCTAGCAGAGAACAGAAAGGTCCTGATGAGTGCAATCTGGACCCCTCACTGAGGTCCAGGTCGCGCTCCGCACGGGGGCGACCTTTATCGTCGCCTCCAGCGCCTGATCCCGTCATACGGCGGGGTCATGGCCGCCAGGATCAACTGGAGGCTCTGGGACCCAGATAGGATGCTCAGGGTGGTGCTGTACAAATGATAAAAAATCAAAGCTGTTCCTACGGATAGGGGGGCCCACAGGCATGGATTGCTTGGGGCACCAAGTGGTCTTAATCCGCCCCTGCCAAGGGCCTTTTTAATCCCAGCGTAAACACCACCAAAGTTTCCCATATCAGCGCATGATTGAATGCTTTGACAAAGCTCGGTCCAGTATGCATTTGCGAAGTACCGTGATGTGCGTTGTAAAGCTGATTTTGCATTCGATAGGTCGATACGCGTCTTTTCGGATGGGTTAAGGCGATGTTTTAGCGCAGCTTGTCGTTTGGACTCGAGCAGAGGTGTAATGTGTTCGAGATTTTCAGCGAACCAGTCCTGGTTTTTGGCTTTCTGATGACCGAAAGCCGTACCGGCTACTTCTGTAAGTAGCTTCTTTACTTTGCCCCATTCCTCCTCTATCGGAGCGTTTACATCCCAGGTAGCAACTTCGTCGCGTACCAGCTCTTCGTACTTTTGGACCACCTCATCGTCTCTGGTTTTTGGAAGATCGAGCTTCTTCCTACCAGGCAATTTGGATGAGTGGATCTTTTTGTTGATGCCAGTGCCCAGAACGAGGATGTTTCAGGACACTTTGCGAGTTGATTTGCCTTTAAAGTAGGTATTGGTAACACACAGTAGGTGTTTAGAGCATAGCTCTAATAAACGTTGGCCGTTTTCATTAAGCTTCCCTATACCGTGGTTACCTATACAATCTGGCCAAGCAATGTTGTCCTGTCCGACCCTAGCGTTAAAGTCGCCCAGAATATATAAGCGGTCAGATGGTTTTAACCCGCGTAGAGTCTGGTCGAGCTGGTCATAAAACTGTGTTTTGGCTTCATCTGTTGCGGATAGTGTTGGTGCGTAAGCAGAAATCAGTGATACGTAACCATGGTCCGTATTTAATCGCAGCAACATAATGCGTTCCGAGATGCCGCAAGGAGCCTCTATAGATGTTAAGAGGTCGTTGCGTATGGCAAAGCCAACACCATACTCGCGCACAGCGCTACTGTCCTTTCCTTTCCAGTAGAATGTATAATGTGTCTCACGCAAGGAACCCTCGTCAGGGAGTCTGGTCTCTTGTAAAGCACAAACAGCAATGTTCAGTCTGTGTAGTTCGGCGTCGATTACGGCAGTTTTACGCAGATCTTGTGCGTCAGTAGAAGAACCTCCACAGGTGTCAGGGAGGCCTGTCCTCATAGTACGGACATTCCATGTTGCAAATCGCATGGATAAGCGGTATGTGTATGATATACTGTGTCAATTGTTTATGAATACAAGCTTATAATACTAGTACCCACCTTTCTCCCTGAAGTGCGCCTCAGATATAACAATGGGCGGCGGTGGTTGCTGCGGCTCGTCCTCACTGTCAGCCTCTTCATCCGGGTCGGGTTTCGGTTCCCGGCTGCCCACCGCCTCTAGTTCAGATACAGACCAAGATAGTTGTTCGACACACATTGCTGGTGTAAATGTGTCGATTGTATGTGATATTGTGTCGATTGTAGGTGTGTGTGTGTGTGTGTGTAGAAGAGAGAGAGAGAGAGAGAGAGAGAGAGAGAGAGAGAGAGATACTGTAGATAGATACGTGTTGATTGTATGTGATTAGGTGTCAATTGTAGGTGTGTGTGAGAGAGAGAGCGATACTGTGTCAATTGTGTGTAATATTGTATCAAATGTATGTGATATTGTGTCAATTGTATGAGAATGTGTCCATTGTATGTAATATTGTATCGTTTGTATGTGATTGTGTCAATCATAGGTGTGTCTGTGTTTCATATGCTGTGAATTGTTTATGAATATGAGTTTATAATACTAGTACCGACCTTTCTCCCTGAAGTGCGCTTCAGATATAACAATGGGCGGCGGTGGTTGCTGCGGCTCGTCCTCACTGTCAGCTTCTTCATCAGGGTCCTGGTTCGGTTCCCGGCTGCCCACCGCCTCGAGCTCCGACACGGCCTGAGACAGTTGCTCCACGCACATAGCAGATGCCGTGAACGTCACTTTGCCGTTTTCTTGCCTGTTTAGGAACGACATTTTTGTTATACTTCAGCTTTAGATAACCGCCTACATTGTTCTTGATTGATTTGTTAATTTTTTACTGCTACAGCTTGATATATGACAATAAAGTTAGTTGTTATTTTCAATGAGATAATCTTATGTTATTCATTTAATCAAGTGTTAAAGATACATGATGTCTATTGGGATTTTTAATGCACTCACAGTGCCATATCAAAAGTGAAAATAAAATAAAAATAAAATAAATAAAAAGAAGTAGAAAAAATTTCACGAATCGACCTGGGAT
Organism: Phthorimaea operculella; assembly: GCA_024500475.1. Classification (NCBI taxonomy): domain Eukaryota; kingdom Metazoa; phylum Arthropoda; class Insecta; order Lepidoptera; family Gelechiidae; genus Phthorimaea; species Phthorimaea operculella. The sequence continues at coordinate 246,018 of JANFCV010000320.1, read as the reverse complement.
TGAACCCGGGCCGCATGGGTATACGCCCCACCGCTCTGCCACTGAGCTATCGATGCACCGGTTGATGACTACCAAATTTACTACCTCTTGATGCTCGTCTCCAAGCGACGATGCATGAAATTTTTACTATTTCTTATTTTCACTTGTGATACAGGACAGGATGTACGAAAATATTTGTAACAGCGTGTTACTTACGTGTAAGTCAAATGTTCCGGACAGATATCGGAAAGCCTCTGGCCTAGTTCCACGAGCCGGTACGCGCGTACTTTATTCTCTAGTTCAGGCTCATTACTCAAGCAGGCTGGTGACACGTCGCATGATATACTGAAAAGAAAATATAGGTAAAGTATGAATTTGGGACACGTAAACCTGTAACGAAAAAAAATCCTATAAACATACACATATCACTCCTAAATCCATAGTGTAAGCGGCTGCCAAAACGGTCATTTACATCACGTCTGACAAAAGTTTGAGATTCATTCAGAAGAATGTGTATTGCCATAGTGACAAGTTGTCAGAATGTCGCATAAAATTGCAATTGTAAGTCGCTTCTTACGACAGCCACGGTTAATATATGGGGTGATGAACTCAAACTCAAAACTCAAAGCATTTATTTCTCAGTAGGAATTACAAAATTCACTTTAAGAAAGTCACATTCTAAATCAAACTTAAAAAAGGGAAAATTTGTAGTGCAAAATTTTCTCTTTTTTATAACAATTTGTGTTCCTACTCTAAACGCGGTTCGGGCGGGATAAAAAAATAAAAATAAAGGCACTGCCTCGGGGCTGGCCAGGCTAACCACACAGCATGTGTCTTTATGCTTCAATGAATGACAAGTAAATGGAAATAATCACTAAGTCAATATTTAAAACAAGAAAGGTGTTACATGTGTATAGTTAGCCGGACCCCCTGGACAGGAAAACCCCCCAAAAACCTGCCCAGAAGTGCACCTATTCTAAAATTCACAATATTTTTAGGCCCTATGCTACCCTAGCTAAGTTAGAAAATAAATTAATATTAATAGCCAAAAGGGCTCAACAAAATAAAAATAAAAATTACAGTAGATAATTCTAACTGTTTCGTCTTTAAAATAACAATATACCTACTTTAAACAATTGAGCACCAAAATGTCATAGAAAAAAAAGTCGATTTACAGTAAATGTAAAAAATACGTGTCAAGAATTAAGGAGTAATACAAATAAAAATAAAATCAATATACGTTAACAAAATAGAATGTCAAATAAAATTAAGATACCTAAGCGTAAAAATTAAAATTATACAATTATTATTATGTCAATTGTAAATTCCATGCACGTCCCGATTTGGTATTAACAATGCGTGCATGTTTCTTGTGCTGAGCTGGAATTTCAGAGGTCCATGCCTCTTTGTCATTAATGTAATCATCTAACTTGTAATAGGCTTTATAACATAATGTTTTCTTAATCACAGATTTAAATTTAGTTTCTGATAAACTTAATATATCTTCCGGTATTTTGTTATAGTATCGTATACTTAGACCTTCAAATGAAGTCCTAACTTTAGCTAGTCTATACTTAGGTTGATCTATTTTATTTTTACTCCTAGTATTGCGGTTATGCCTGTCATAATTTCTAGTAAAATTATTTATGTTCTTCCTGACATACATAATGTTTTCATAAATATATTGACATGGTACCGTCATTATATTAATTTCTTTAAACAGTTCCCTTAGGGAGTCACGACTACAAAGTTTATAAATTGCTCTAATGGCCCTTTTTTGAAGAACAAAAATTGTTTCAATATCATCTGAGAGACAACACAGCAAAATTCCATAGGACATAATGCTGTGAAAATAACTAAAGTAAACAAGTCGTGCTGTTGCAACATCCGTGATTTCTCTAATTTTACGTACCGCGTAGGCAGCCGAACTTAATCTCCCCGACAATGATGTAATATGAGGGCCCCATTGGAGCTTTGAGTCAAGAGTAATCCCCAAAAAAACTGTGCTGGTAGTAAACTCTAATTTTTCATTATTTAGTTCAATATAATTATCCAAAGAATGTACTACATTTGGCAGAGTAAATAACACACATTTAGTTTTCTTTGCATTAAGAACTAAATTGTTTGCACTAAACCAACTGTGAATTTGTCCAAGAGTACGATTTACTTCATCATAATTATGTGCACGTCTATCGACCTTAAATATAAGGGATGTATCATCAGCAAATAATACAATCTTGGACAAATTCTCTATCATGTAAGGCAAGTCATTTATGTAAATTAGAAATAAAAATGGTCCCAATATAGAACCTTGAGGCACACCAATTTTAACACGAGATCCCTGTGATTTGGTGCCGTTTATTTGAACCTTCTGAGTTCTATTATCTAAATATGAATCCAACAAATTCAGAGCTCCGTTTCGAATACCATAGTGTTCCAATTTCAACAATAAAGTTTCATGATCAACGCAATCAAATGCCTTCGAAAGGTCACAAAAAATACCAATGGCATCCTTTGATTCTTCCCAGGCATTAAATACATGTTTGATTAGAGCTATACCAGCATCTGTAGTACAACGTCCCTTTGTAAAACCAAATTGCTGGTTGTGTAACAAGTTGTTGCAATTAAAATGGGACAGCATTTGATTGAGTATGATCTTCTCAAACACTTTACTTAGTACTGGCAAAATTGAAACAGGCCTATAGTTACTGGGATCTTGTTTGTCGCCAGCTTTAAATAGCGGAACTACCTTGCTATCTTTCATTAAATCAGGAAAAATGCCATGATCAATACATTCGTTAAAGATGTCTGCCAAGTATGGTGCTAATATATCAATTAAGGATTTACAAACTTTAACTGACATCCCCCACAAATCTTCGGTACTCTTGACTTTAATATCTTTAAAAGTTTTAAAATATACTGGGGACTTACATGACTAAATTTAAATTCAGAATTGCAAGCATCTACATTGTTTTTAAGAAAAGACGATGAAATTGTAGGTGAAGAGTTTAGATTCTCAGTAGTTTTTAGCGGGATATTTGTGAAAAAAGTCTCAAACTCCTGCGCTACATCTGAATTTGCACTAATTATCCCATAGTCAGTATTAAGTGAAAAGTCATTTTCGCGTGGCTTAGTTTTACCTGTTTCGCTATTAATGACTTTCCAGACAGCTTTTATTTTATTGTCAGAAGACTTTATTTTATTACTAATAAAATTAGCTTTAGCAATTAGACAAGCTGTCTTAAATGTTTGAGAGTATTTTTTAACTAGTTCATGCAAACTGTTATCATTTGACATGTTTTTAAGCTCGTAAAGTTCAAAAAGCCTATCTCTGCTAATCCTAAGACCTGTGGTCGCCCAATCACTAAACTTAAATTTCGTACTAATTTCTTTTGTTTCTATGTTAAAGATCATTTCGAATTCTTTGCTCAGTAAATTAAAAAAGTCTTTGTAAACATTATTTGGATTTTCAAAATTATAATTATGGACTGGCAATTTCTGCATTAATACGTTTTTATACTTTTCCAACCTACCCGCAGTGATACGCCTGGTTTCGATTTTGATTGTTTTAATATGATGTTTAAAGGGGAGTATTACGGATTGACCCCTATGATCTGATTGGAGAGAATTTATAATGCATTTTTCTAGAGGTTGACAATCGCTAAATACATTATCAATACATTTGGCAGAAGTAGACGTCACACGAGTAGGTTCAAAAAATACATTAAACAAATTAAATGATTTAAAAAGACCTAAAAATTTATCACTAATGGAGTTGATTTCTAGAATGTCTACATTGAAGTCTCCAGCAACAATAACGTGTTTATTAGTTTTTGTGACTAATTTGAGTACATCTTCCATTACTTCTAGTAATGTTTTAAAACTCTGAGCTACAGGTGGTCTGTATACACATACTATAACATGACTTTCCAACTCAACACAAGATAATTCAGTACAACTTTCAACCGACAATATCCTTACGTTCCTTATATTTAATATTGTTTCTAAGGAGTATTAAAGAACCTCCATGGATCGCGGATTTACGATTGAAAGAACTGGCTATACTGTAATTTTCATAATTTATTAAAATGTCATGATCCGTTTGGAAGTGCTCTGTAATACACACTACGTCATAATTATGCTTCTCTAAGAACAATTCAATTTCCAATACCTTGCTGGAAAGGCCCTGAATATTTTGATGTAAAACTTGTAATTGATTTAGCTTTTCCTTTGTCTTATGCTGAGTGCAAGAATACCCCGGTTTGTTTTTGTCATTTACACCAGTCAAAGACGGGGTTTCCTTTGTCTTAAAATCTAGTTTAAATCGTTATTAATAATGTTACTAATTAATGTAGATGATGACACATATTTTGTGTCGCTTATATTATATGCTAACAATGTTGCTACTTGCTTCTTATAATAATCAGACAGGTACATAGTATCCTGAGTCAAAATAAATTTGTGAATAAAATTATTCACATCAAAATAAGAAATAGCATCGCTATGATGACATGTTATATTGTACAAGTGCATGTTCATTTTATGCACACATTTGTTTTGTTGTGCTGATAAATTTGTACAATATGGAAAGTTGCATAAAATGAACCTGCATTTTGTCTTATTGTGTAAATTGAGCAACACCTCCAAGCTATTATCTAATGCACTACGACTAATGTTGGAATGATTTCCTATCATAATTATTATAGTGGTGTGCTCATCAAATTTCACTACAGCTACTTTTTTAACAATATCCTCAAAGGTGTCGTCAGGACAACACACGTTTGTTACTTGTTGATTTAGACGTTAGTTCAATAATTGTCCAAAACCTATACCTAACTTATCCGAGTAAATAATAGTCTTTTGGGAGTTTTCGCTGAATGAGGGTCCTTTATCGATCCGGATGCACTGTCACTGTCAAGAGCTGGTCCTATATGGGGTCGAGTGGTAGGGCACGGGCATGGGTCACGACGTCGTGGCTTCGGGGTCGGGAAAGCTGGGGCTGTGGCGGTGGACGCCCTAGAAGTACGCGGTGCAGCGACTGGGGTGGGCGGCACTATAGCCCTCTCGATCTCGATGGGAGAGGCGGCAGGTGACCCCGCAGGCTGCACGTTGCTGTCAGCTACCGACACCTGGTGTGCCCTCGCATCTTGGTTCACGGCGGGGGCAGGAACACGTGAAGCGCCCCTGCCGCGTCCGCCGCGGTGTCCTCCACGTCGTCCTCGCCGGGTGGGTGATGTAGTCGTTGGTGTAGGTCGCGTCTTTGTTCCCACAGGCAGTGTAGGAGCGCCTCTACTGCGTCCGCCACGTCGAGTTCGCCGGGTGGGTTCTTCAGCCGCGATGGTTGGCGCGTCAGAAGAAGCAGGTGGAGCCGGCGCGGCAGGTGGTACCCGCGCGGCAGGTGGTGCCCGCGCGGCAGGTGGTGCCCGAGCGGCAGGTGGTACCCGCGCGGCAGGTGGTGCCCGCGCGGCAGGTGGTGCTCGCGAGGCATGTGGTGCCCGCGCGGCAGGTGGTGCCCGCGCGGCAGGTGGTGCTCGCGAGGCAGGTGGTGCCCGCGCGGCAGGTGGTGCCCGCGCGGAAGGTTGTGCCCGCGCGGCAGGTGGTGCCCGCGCGGCAGGTGATGCAGGCGAGGCAGGTGATGCCGGCGCGGCAGGTGATGCCGGCGCGGATGGTGATGCCGGCGTGGCAGGTGATGCCGGCGCGGATGGTGGTGCCCGCGCAGCAGGTGATGCCGGCGCGTCAGGCGTGGCGAGTGCGTCATGTGTATTACGATTCATGGATGCCAAGGTAAACTCCTCATCTTCCATCAGCAGGTCTAGCAACTCTGCATTCTGTTGCTGTAGTTGTAGTAGGTCCGAAGTTGCAAGAGAGAGTTGCTCATGTGCTAATCGGCTCTCTGCATATTTAGTCTCAGTATTAGCGAGCTGTGTTTGAAGATAATCAATATACAACTCGCTACTTGTGTGCAAAGTTTCTGATGCTGTCATCTGCATCGTCATCTGCCTGATCTTTATTTCTGCTTCATGGAACTCTTCTTGCATTTTTCTTATTTTCAGTTTATATTCATCAGTATGATGAATATAAACCACATATAAACTGCTATTCTAAGCCGGCACCACACGGCAAACCGCCATATACACTGATCATACAAATGGTACACCTGAATAAGAAACTCTTCTTTGTGGTTTAGATGAAGATCCGATGCAATACCTTCGCCTTGCTTAAACATAAAGTATCCTCAAAATGTTAGAAGCCTTGCAGAAACCTTATTTGTGGAACGCTATTTTGAGATAAGGATATATTCATAAAGGATTTATGCTGAAAGGGCACTGATTGCTATAGTGTAGGTAGATACTTAAGTTTCATCATGAGAATACGGAAGTGGAATTCCAAGATGATTAATTGATGAAATTGCTTCTGATCAATAAGGCCGCCTATTTGTACATTTCTCTGAAATTGTGTATTCCTTTTCTGTATGTAACTTTCTGTGCAATAAAGTATATTCTTATCTTATTAATTGATAACCAATAAATACGTACTCATTATCATTGTCGTTGTCCACCTCTGGCACCCGGCCTCCGTAGGTGTCCCAGGAGGCGTGGTTGGGGAACTTGAGCTTCTTGAATAAAGCTCCTCATTCTTAAGAAGAGACACTGATATTATACTATGTATTGGTATTGATACGTACTCATTATCGTTCTCGTTGTCCACCTCTGGCACCCGGCCTCCGTAGGTGTCCCAGGAGGCGTGGTTGGGGAACTTGAGCTTCTTGAATAAAGCTCCTCATTCTTAAGAAGAGACACTGATATTATACTATGTATTGGTATTGATACGTACTCATTATCGTTCTCGTTGTCCACCTCTGGCACCCGGCCTCCGTAGGTGTCCCAGGAGGCGTGGTTGGGGAACTTGAGCTTCTTGAATGAAGCTCCTCATCTTCGGGAAGAGGCACTGATATTGTCTTAAAGTATAATATGAGCAAGCTATATAGTGCGCATATCGCCCCACGCCGTACTGTTAAAACGTAAGCAGTTGCTCCCTAGATACATACGTCAAATGTATGAGAACTTATAGAGGTTCAATAGTGTTGTCACTGGCGGTTTGCTACTGATGGACAGAGAGGTTGTGTTCCGTCCACACCGTTCTAACTTTTTAGGCGAACTCTATAGCTTCCTAATAATATACTCATTATACTACGTATTATTGTATTGATATTGATACGTACTCATTATCATTCTCGTTGTCAACTTCGGGCACCCGGCCTCCGTAGGTGTCCCAGGAGGCGTGATTGGGCAACTTGAGCTTCTTAAAACTCCTCGTCTTCAGGGAGAGACATTGATATTATACTTGTATCCTTCTTATTCGAGTGGGACACCAAGTCGTCCAACGACCTGATGCACCCTGGAGCCAGAGTTTTTCAACCGCCTACTACAAGTAGCAGGCTAACATGGTTGAGTAGCAGGCCTCTGACATGGTTTACTAATTTTACTATGTGTTGATACATACTCATTATCATTCTCGTTGTCAACCTCGGGCACCCGGCCTCCGTAGGTGTCCCAGGAGGCGTGGTTGGGAAACTTGAGCTTCTTAAAACTCCTCGTCTTCAGGAAGAGGCACTGATATTATCTTAGAGTACATATAATCAAGCTATAGAGTGCGCATATCGGCCCGCGCCGTACTGTGAAAACGTAAGCAGTTGCTCCCTAGATACAGACGTCAATTGTATGAGAAGTTATAGAGGTTCAATAGTGTTGTCACTGGCTTTTTGCTACTGATAGACAGAGAGGTTGTGTTCCGACTACTGTCAACCGTTCGTACTTTTTAGGCGCACTCTATAGCTTCCTAATATGTATTCTATATTATACTTTGTATTGATATTAATACGTACTCATTATCATTGTCGTTGTCAACCTCTGGCACCCGGCCTCCGTAGGTGTCCCAGGAGGCGTGGTTGGGGAACTTGAGCTTCTTGAATGAAGCTCCTCATCTTCGGGAAGAGGCACTGATATTGTCTTAGAGTACATATAAGCTGCTATAGAGCGCGCATATCGTCGGTGTTTTGTAGAAAGGGCGAATAAGCCGCACTTTTGTATGGCGGATTCGCCCTTTCTACAAAACACCGACGATATCGCCCCACGCCGTACTGTCAAAACGTTGCTCCCTAGATACAGACGTCAAATGTATGAGAAGTTTTAGAGGTTCAATTGTGTTGTCACTGGCTTTTTGCTACTGATGGATGAGGTTGTGTTCTGACTACTGCCAACTGTTCTACATTTTAGGCGCACTCTATAGCTTCCTTATAAATACTCTATATTATACTATGTATTGATACGTACTCATTATCATTCTCGTTGTCAACTTCTGGCACCCGGCCTCCGTAGGTGTCCCAGGAGGCGTGGTTGGGGAACTTGAGCTTCTTGAATGAAGCTCCTCATCTTCGGGAAGAGGCACTGATATTGTCTTAGAGTACATATAAGCTGCTATAGAGCGCGCATATCGCCCCACGCCGTACTGTCAAAACGTTGCTCCCTAGATACAGACGTCAAATGTATGAGAAGTTTTAGAGGTTCAATTGTGTTGTCACTGGCTTTTTGCTACTGATGGATGAGGTTGTGTTCTGACTACTGCCAACTGTTCTACATTTTAGGCGCACTCTATAGCTTCCTTATAAATACTCTATATTATACTATGTATTGATACATACTCATTATCATTCTCGTTGTCCACCTCGGGCACCCGGCCTCCGTGGGTGTCCCAGGAGGCGTGGTTGGGAACTTGAGCTTTTGAATGAAGCGCCTCATCTTCGGGAAGAGTCACTGATATTACACTATGTGTTGATACGTACTCATTATCATTGTCGTTGTCAACTTCAGGCACCCGGCCTCCGTAGGTGTCCCAGGAGGCGTGGTTGGGGAACTTGAGCTTCTTGAATGAAGCTCCTCATCTTCGGGAAGAGGCACTGATATTGTCTTAGAGTACATATAAGCTGCTATAGAGCGCGCATATCGCCCCACGCCGTACTGTCAAAACGTTGCTCCCTAGATACAGACGTCAAATGTATGAGAAGTTTTAGAGGTTCAATTGTGTTGTCACTGGCTTTTTGCTACTGATGGACAGAGAGGTTGTGTTCGTTCTAACTTTTTAGGTACACTCTATAGCTTCCTTATATATACTCTTAGGATAATTTACTATGTATTGATACGTACTCATTATCGTTCTCGTTGTCAACCTCTGGCACCCGGCCTCCGTAGGTGTCCCAGGAGGCGTGGTTGGGGAACTTGAGCTTCTTGAATGAAGCGCCTCATCTTCAGGAAGAGTAACTGATATTATACTATGTATTGATACATACTCATTATCATTCTCGTTGTGAACCTCGGGCACCCGGCCTCCGTGGGTGTCCCAGGAGGCGTGGTTGGGGAACTTGAGCTTCTTGAATGAAGCGCCTCATCTTCAGGAAGAGTAACTGATATTATACTATGTATTGATACATACTCATTATCATTGTCGTTGTGAACCTCGGGCACCCGGCCTCCGTGGGTGTCCCAGGAGGCGTGGTTGGGGAACTTGAGCTTCTTGAATGAAGCTCCTCATCTTCGGGAAGAGGCACTGATATTGTCTTAGAGAACATATAAGCTGCTATAGAGCGCGCATATCGCCCCACGCCGTACTGTCAAAACGTTGCTCCCTAGATACAGACGTCAAATGTATGAGAAGTTTTAGAGGTTCAATTGTGTTGTCACTGGCTTTTTGCTACTGATGGATGAGGTTGTGTTCTGACTACTGCCAACTGTTCTACATTTTAGGCGCACTCTATAGCTTCCTTATAAATACTCTATATTATACTATGTATTGATACATACTCATTATCATTCTCGTTGTCCACCTCGGGCACCCGGCCTCCGTGGGTGTCCCAGGAGGCGTGGTTGGGGAACTTGAGCTTCTTGAATGAAGCGCCTCATCTTCGGGAAGAGTCACTGATATTACACTATGTGTTGATACGTACTCATTATCATTGTCGTTGTCAACTTCAGGCACCCGGCCTCCGTAGGTGTCCCAGGAGGCGTGGTTGGGGAACTTGAGCTTCTTGAATGAAGCTCCTCATCTTCGGGAAGAGTCACTGATATTACACTATGTGTTGATACGTACTCATTATCATTGTCGTTGTCAACTTCAGGCACCCGGCCTCCGTAGGTGTCCCAGGAGGCGTGGTTGGGGAACTTGAGCTTCTTGAATGAAGCTCCTCATCTTCGGGAAGAGGCACTGATATTGTCTTAGAGTACATATAAGCTGCTATAGAGCGCGCATATCGCCCCACGCCGTACTGTCAAAACGTTGCTCCCTAGATACAGACGTCAAATGTATGAGAAGTTTTAGAGGTTCAATTGTGTTGTCACTGGCTTTTTGCTACTGATGGACAGAGAGGTTGTGTTCGTTCTAACTTTTTAGGTACACTCTATAGCTTCCTTATATATACTCTTAGGATAATTTACTATGTATTGATACGTACTCATTATCATTGTCGTTGTCCACCTCGGGCACCCGGCCTCCGTAGGTGTCCCAGGAGGCGTGGTTGGGGAACTTGAGCTTCTTGAATGCTTCCTCCAGCGGCAGGAAGCCGTGAAGCTCCTCGTCTTCGGGAAGAGGCACTGATCTTATCTCAGAGTAAAGTAAAGCCAACCAGACGAGATAAAAAGTGTAAACAAACCAGAAAGAGACAGCAGACATTATACCATATGACAAATAAGGACAAATTGTAATACTTGTCACCGAGTCATACAAAAGTTGTTTACATTAATTATCTCGTTTCGTTGGCCATACTTTATAATATAATATAAGCTAGCTATAGAGTGCACCTATCGCCCTGCGTCGTACTGTGAAGCGTAAGCAGTTGCTCCCTAGATGCAGACGTCAAATGTATGAGAAGTTGTAGAGGTTCAATAGTGCTGTCACTGGCGTTTTGCTACTGATGGACAGAGAGGTTGTGTTCCGACTACTGTCAACCGTTCTTACTTTTTAATCACATCTATAGCTTCCTAATATATCCATACTAATATTATAAATTCGAAAGTAACTCTGTCTGTCTGTCTGTCTGTCTGTCTGCTACGCTTTCACGCCTAAACCACTGAACCGATTTTGATGAAATTTGGCACAGAGATTGCTCATACACCGAGAACGGACATAGACTACTTTTTCTTCCACTTGAGGGTCTAGAGTACCTGATGTAGACCATCAGAATCACCACCAACAGCCCAGCTAAACTATAGGAGATACAGATATGACTCCAAAGCAGAAGTTGTTCTGCTTGATGGGACGCTTCTGCTGGTGAAAAGACATAGAAGGTTTGGAGTACTCCATGTAGACCACCAGGTCCACCAACAGGAGCCCAGCCAAACTGTAAGTGATTCAGATATGACTTCAAAGCAAAAGTTGTTCAGCTTGATGGGACGCTTCTGCTAACGAATAGACATCGAAGGTTTGGAGTATCTGATGTAGGCCACCAGGTGCACCAACAGGAGCCCAGCTAAACTATAGGAGATACAGATATGACTCTAAAGCAAAAGTTGTTGGGCTTGATGGGGCGCTTCTACTGGCGAATAGACATTGAAGGTTTGGAGTACCTGATGTAGACCACCAGGTGCACGAACAGGAGCCCAGGTTAAACATAGAAGATACAGATATGACTCGAAAACAAAAGTTGTTCAGCTTGATGGGACGCTTCTGCTAACGAATAGACATCGAAGGTTTGGAGTATCTGATGTAGTCCACCAGGTGCACCAACAGGAGCCCAGCTGAACTATAGGAGATACAGATATGACTCCAAAGCAAAAGTTGTTCTGCTTGATGGGACGCTTCTGCTGTTGAAAAGACATAGAAGGTTTGGAGTACTTCATGTAGACCACCAGGTGCACCAACAGGAGCCCAGCCTAACTATAAGAGATTCAGGTATGACTACAAAGCAAAAGTTGTTCAGCTTGATGGCACGCTTCTGCTGGCGAATAGACAACGAAGGTTTGGAGTATCCGCTGTAGACCACCAGGTGCACCAACAGGAGCCCAGGTTAAACATAGGAGATACAGATATGACTCGAAATCAAAAGTTGTTCAGCCTGATGGGACGCTTCTGCTTTCGGAAAGACATCGAAGGTTTGGAATACCTTATGTAAACCATCAGGTGCAACAACAGGAGCCCAGCTGAACAAAAGGAGAAACAGATATGACTTCAAAGCAAAAGTTTTTCAGCTTGAAGGGCACTTCATCTGGCGAATAGATATTGAAGGTTTGTAGTACCTGATGTAGACCATTAGGTGCACCAACAGGAGCCCAGCTAAACTATAGGAGATATTGAAATGGCCCCAAAGCAAAAGTTGTTCAGTATGATGTAACGCATCTACTGGCATCTGTTGGCAATGCGTTATGCGATTATGGTTTGAGAAATGTAGTACCAACAATATTAGCGTGATAAATATCCAGAGTATATTTTTTAGGATGCTGGTGTGGAAATAAGAATTTTGCAAAGGTATATAAGGAATGAAAGGAAACGAAGTTCGCGGGTACCAGCTAGTACTCTATATATTATGCTATGTATTGATACATACTCATTATCATTGTCGTTGTCCACCTCGGGCACCCGGCCTCCGTAGGTGTCCCAGGAGGCGTGGTTGGGGAACTTGAGCTTCTTGAATGAAGCGCCTCATCTTCGGGAAGAGTCACTGATATTACACTATGTGTTGATACGTACTCATTATCATTGTCGTTGTCAACTTCAGGCACCCGGCCTCCGTAGGTGTCCCAGGAGGCGTGGTTGGGGAACTTGAGCTTCTTGAATGAAGCGCCTCATCTTCGGGAAGAGTCACTGATATTACACTATGTGTTGATACGTACTCATTATCATTGTCGTTGTCAACTTCAGGCACCCGGCCTCCGTAGGTGTCCCAGGAGGCGTGGTTGGGGAACTTGAGCTTCTTGAATGCTTCCTCAAGCGGCAGGAAGCCGTGAAGCTCCTCGTCTTCGGGGAGAGGCACTGATTCATCTGGAACATAAACAAGTAGATGTGTTAAAAACAAAAACCCGACTGCGGTAATTTTAAATAGTATTTTGCTCTAAAAATCAGCCATCTTGGATCTACAATTTTTTAATATAGCCAGTGTCACTCGCGTTGCTAAGACAAATCTAACGACACCTCATATGTCCAAATCCAACTATCCGTTTGGGCTGTAGCCTGTGAAAAAGAATTTTCTTGTCCACATACATACATACATACATACTCTCGAAAAACGTAACCCTCCTTCTGAGAAAGTCGGGTAGATACGTAATTTTAGAAACCTTACAATTGTGTGTGTGTGTGTGTGTGTGTGTGTGTGTGTGTGTGTGTGTGTGTGTGTGTGTGTCTGTGTGTGTGTGTGATGAATGTGTGAGAGTGTTAAATGTGAGCAACATGTCAGAAGTCTAGTGTGCTAATAAGGGTCAAATAAATATTTGACAAAGTTTAATAATAATAAGCGCTCGAATAGGCGGGGGTACGAAGTGCCGCCGGATGTCTTACATTTATTAGTGTTTAAGTCGTGCGCAGTGTTGGCTAGCTTGTTGAGCGTGTGAGCGAGCGCAGGCCACAGCTGCGGGCGAGCGAGCCACGCCGACCCGACGACTAGTCGCGAGTTGAGCACTATCCACTGCAACCACACTTGTGTGTGTGTGTGTGTTAGATAGCTTACATTTATTGGTGTTGATTTCTTGCGCATTGTTGGCTAGCTTGTTGAGCGTGTGAGCGAGCGCAGGCCACAGCTGCGGGCGAGCGAGCCACGCCGACCCGACGACTAGCCGCGAGTTGAGCACTATCCACTGCAACCACACTTGTGTGTGTGTGTGTGTTAGATAGCTTACATTTATTGGTGTTGATTTCTTGCGCATTGTTGGCTAGCTTGTTGAGCGTGTGAGCGAGCGCAGGCCACAGCTGCGGGCGAGCGAGCCACGCCGACCCGACGACTAGCCGCGAGTTGAGCACTATCCACTGCAACCACACTTGTGTGTGTGTGTGTGTGTGTGTTAGATAGCTTACATTTATTGGTGTTGAATTCTTGCGCATTGTTGGCTAGCTTGTTGAGCGTGTGAGCGAGCGCAGGCCACAGCTGCGGGCGAGCGAGCCACGCCGACCCGACGACTAGCCGCGAGTTGAGCACTATCCACTGCAACCACACTTGTGTGTGTGTGTGTTAGATAGCTTACATTTATTGGTGTTGAATTCTTGCGCATTGTTGGCTAGCTTGTTGAGCGTGTGAGCGAGCGCAGGCCACAGCTGCGGGCGAGCGAGCCACGCCGACCCGACGACTAGCCGCGAGTTGAGCACTATCCACTGCAACCACACTTGTGTGTGTGTGTGTGTGTGTGTGTGTTAGATAGCTTACATTTATTGGTGTTGAATTCTTGCGCATTGTTGGCTAGCTTGTTGAGCGTGTGAGCGAGCGCAGGCCACAGCTGCGGGCGAGCGAGCCACGCCGACCCGACGACTAGCCGCGAGTTGAGCACTATCCACTGCAACCACACTTGTGTGTGTGTGTGTGTGTGTTAGATAGCTTACATTTATTGGTGTTGAATTCTTGCGCATTGTTGGCTAGCTTGTTGAGCGTGTGAGCGAGCGCAGGCCACAGCTGCGGGCGAGCGAGCCACGCCGACCCGACGACTAGCCGCGAGTTGAGCACTATCCACTGCAACCACACTTGTGTGTGTGTGTGTTAGATAGCTTACATTTATTGGTGTTGAATTCTTGCGCATTGTTGGCTAGCTTGTTGAGCGTGTGAGCGAGCGCAGGCCACAGCTGCGGGCGAGCGAGCCACGCCGACCCGACGACTAGCCGCGAGTTGAGCACTATCCACTGCAACCACACTTGTGTGTGTGTGTGTGTGTTAGATAGCTTACATTTATTGGTGTTGAATTCTTGCGCATTGTTGGCTAGCTTGTTGAGCGTGTGAGCGAGCGCAGGCCACAGCTGCGGGCGAGCGAGCCACGCCGACCCGACGACTAGCCGCGAGTTGAGCACTATCCACTGCAACCACACTTGTGTGTGTGTGTGTTAGATAGCTTACATTTATTGGTGTTGAATTCTTGCGCATTGTTGGCTAGCTTGTTGAGCGTGTGAGCGAGCGCAGGCCACAGCTGCGGGCGAGCGAGCCACGCCGACCCGACGACTAGCCGCGAGTTGAGCACTATCCACTGCAACCACACTTGTGTGTGTGTGTGTGTGTGTGTGTGTGTGTTAGATAGCTTACATTTATTGGTGTTGAATTCTTGCGCATTGTTGGCTAGCTTGTTGAGCGTGTGAGCGAGCGCAGGCCACAGCTGCGGGCGAGCGAGCCACGCCGACCCGACGACTAGCCGCGAGTTGAGCACTATCCACTGCAACCACACTTGTGTGTGTGTGTGTGTTAGATAGCTTACATTTATTGGTGTTGAATTCTTGCGCATTGTTGGCTAGCTTGTTGAGCGTGTGAGCGAGCGCAGGCCACAGCTGCGGGCGAGCGAGCCACGCCGACCCGACGACTAGCCGCGAGTTGAGCACTATCCACTGCAACCACACTTGTGTGTGTGTGTGTGTGTTAGATAGCTTACATTTATTGGTGTTGAATTCTTGCGCATTGTTGGCTAGCTTGTTGAGCGTGTGAGCGAGCGCAGGCCACAGCTGCGGGCGAGCGAGCCACGCCGACCCGACGACTAGCCGCGAGTTGAGCACTATCCACTGCAACCACACTTGTGTGTGTGTGTGTTAGATAGCTTACATTTATTGGTGTTGAATTCTTGCGCATTGTTGGCTAGCTTGTTGAGCGTGTGAGCGAGCGCAGGCCACAGCTGCGGGCGAGCGAGCCACGCCGACCCGACGACTAGCCGCGAGTTGAGCACTATCCACTGCAACCACACTTGTGTGTGTGTGTGTGTGTGTGTGTGTGTGTGTGTGTGTGTGTGTGTGTGTGTTAGATAGCTTACATTTATTGGTGTTGAATTCTTGCGCATTGTTGGCTAGCTTGTTGAGCGTGTGAGCGAGCGCAGGCCACAGCTGCGGGCGAGCGAGCCACGCCGACCCGACGACTAGCCGCGAGTTGAGCACTATCCACTGCAACCACACTTGTGTGTGTGTGTGTTAGATAGCTTACATTTATTGGTGTTGAATTCTTGCGCATTGTTGGCTAGCTTGTTGAGCGTGTGAGCGAGCGCAGGCCACAGCTGCGGGCGAGCGAGCCACGCCGACCCGACGACTAGCCGCGAGTTGAGCACTATCCACTGCAACCACACTTGTGTGTGTGTGTGTGTGTGTTAGATAGCTTACATTTATTGGTGTTGAATTCTTGCGCATTGTTGGCTAGCTTGTTGAGCGTGTGAGCGAGCGCAGGCCACAGCTGCGGGCGAGCGAGCCACGCCGACCCGACGACTAGCCGCGAGTTGAGCACTATCCACTGCAACCACACTTGTGTGTGTGTGTGTGTGTGTGTGTTAGATAGCTTACATTTATTGGTGTTGAATTCTTGCGCATTGTTGGCTAGCTTGTTGAGCGTGTGAGCGAGCGCAGGCCACAGCTGCGGGCGAGCGAGCCACGCCGACCCGACGACTAGCCGCGAGTTGAGCACTAGCCACTGCAGCCACACTTGTGTGTGTGTGTGTGTGTGTGTTAGATAGCTTACATTTATTGGTGTTGAATTCTTGCGCATTGTTGGCTAGCTTGTTGAGCGTGTGAGCGAGCGCAGGCCACAGCTGCGGGCGAGCGAGCCACGCCGACCCGACGACTAGCCGCGAGTTGAGCACTATCCACTGCAACCACACTTGTGTGTGTGTGTGTTAGATAGCTTACATTTATTGGTGTTGAATTCTTGCGCATTGTTGGCTAGCTTGTTGAGCGTGTGAGCGAGCGCAGGCCACAGCTGCGGGCGAGCGAGCCACGCCGACCCGACGACTAGCCGCGAGTTGAGCACTATCCACTGCAACCACACTTGTGTGTGTGTGTGTTAGATAGCTTACATTTATTGGTGTTGAATTCTTGCGCATTGTTGGCTAGCTTGTTGAGCGTGTGAGCGAGCGCAGGCCACAGCTGCGGGCGAGCGAGCCACGCCGACCCGACGACTAGCCGCGAGTTGAGCACTATCCACTGCAGCCACACTTTCACTGCGGACAAAATTACTATTTATAATCTTGAAGAACGAATTTTATTACATTATAAAGTTAAGAAGGGGTTTGTCAGGAATGGATTGGAAAGGAAAGAAAAGGAAAGGAATGGAATGGAAAGGAAAGGAAAGGAAAGGAAAGGAAAGGAAAGGAAAGGAAAGGAAAAGAAAGGAATGGAATGGAAAGGAAAAGAAAGGAAAGGAAAAGAAAGGAAAGGAAAGGAAAGGAAAGGAAAGGAAAGGAAAGGAAAGGAAAGGAAAGGAAAGGAAAGGAACGGAAAGGAAAGGAAAGGAAAGGAAAGGAAAGGAAAGGAAAGGAAAGGAAAGGAAAGGAAAGGAAAGGAAAGGAAAGGAAAGGAAAGGAAAGGAAAGGAAAGGAAAGGAAAGGAAAGGAAAGGAAAGGAAAGGAAAGGAAAGGAAAGGAAAGGAAAGGAAAGGGAAAGGAAAGGAAAGGAAAGGAAAGGAAAGGAAAGGAAAGGAAAGGAAAGGAAAGGAAAGGAAAGGAAAGGAAAGGAAAGGAAAGGAAAGGAAAGGAAAGGAAAGGAAAGGAAAGGAAAGAAATGATTGGAAAGAAAAGACACGAAAAAGCGAAGGAAGCGAACATAGAAAAGATCGGAAAAGAAAAATAAGGTAAAAAATTTAAAAACCAGGAAGAGCAATGATTTGAAAATAAAGGAACGGAGAAGCAAAGAAGGAATAGGGAGGGAATGGATTGGAACGGAACTAACGGGAAGTAAAGGAACTGAAAAGATAAAATAGAAAAGTTAAGAAACAGAATGTAACAGTCGAGTAAAAAATAAAAAGTGATCAAAAACTTACACGCAGGCAACGCACTAAGCGGAGGACTAGGCAGCGTGTACACAGACAGACAGATTGACAGTACTGCATGTGCAGCCAACGATTCCGCCAGGGCTGCAGCCTGAGCTTCCGAGTCGGAGAGCGCAGCGTGGGACACCGTCAGACCCTCCGTCAGGGAGTGCACCAGCCAGATTATTACTACCGTCATCTGTGGAAGAGAAATGTTATTCACATTTTTACTGTATATAATAAACAGATGTTAATGCAGGTGGCATGGGAAAAATATTCGTCATGCTGCCAAGGAAATGAAAAAATATCTCTTCTACCTATCATTCGATTAGTTAATACAGAGTGTTCTTATTGATGTGGTCCAAAGTAAAATCTAGATTCTGACATCTTTAGCTACTAATCTGGAAAATTGTTTTTTTAATAAAATTATCTCCTCCCAGACCAACAAAGCTGTCTGATAGAACATTTGTATGGAAAGTCACAAAATTTTTCTTCAGATATCAAAAAACAATATGCCAGGTTTGTAGCTAAGGAGGTCAAGAATCTAGTTTTTTTTCTTTGGTCCACTTAAACACCCAGTATAAAGATTCATGAGCATACATCTCCTTTTATCGTCTTTTATTATATACAAGGTGTTCCAATGTAAATACATTAAATTGGAGACGTTGTGTAGGCCATCGTACCGAATAATTTTCATTATGGGGCCAAGTTATAAAAACCCCTCGTTTAGAAGTAATTAGCAACTTAAATTTGTTAATTTTAATTGAGTGCCACATTATGAAAGGAGCTTTATTGATTATGACCTTTCTTTATGTCATGTTGCCGTCTTGGAAAAACTTTTGAAATTACCGCCATAACTGTTGCCAAGGCAACGGTTTTGGCGGTAATTTAGTTGCCAAGGCGACAGTTGTGGCGTAGACCAAGGTCAAATGTCATGTTCGTCAAAGACTGACACAACTGACACTACAGACTCTACTGGGTTCTCTGATTGGCCCTTTGTCTTTGCGTCTCTATGGGTGCTCTAAGTCAAAAGAAGTTTTTAATTTGAGACGGCAATAAAATAAATTTGACACCAAGAAAGAGATCTTTTATCTTAAGTTTTCCTTTAAATTTAAAACATAGACAACTATGTTCCAAACTTTTTCGGAGATTCAAATCCAACAAGTTAAAAATGCAAGGTTGCAATCTTGGATAAGGGGTAATGCATAATGGTTGTAGTAAATGTAGGCATTTACTTTGTATGAAAATTTTAACTTCTTAATTGTTAACAATTCAAACTTGGTGCCATAATGGAAATTGTTCAGTATATTGGTCTACACAACGTCTCCAATTTAATGTATTTCCTTTGGAACACCTTGTAATAAAAAATAAGCGATGGAAACGAACTTATAAAACTGACAAGGTAAAAACATACCTATGGTTTATAGCAAAATTTTCGTAAAAAGTACATACCTTGATAAGCGTCATGGATTCAAAGCTTTCTGTCGCTATGAGCGCTGTGAGCGACGAGTTGAGGTTATTTACAAGAGTCGCTGCTGTGTCGAGCCTGAAACATTCATAATCACAAACTCATTGGAAAAAACAAAGATATAAAAATAACATGATTCGTATGGTTGTGAGTGATGTAAGATGAAATTTGCATGTGCTGGTTAGGTAAATGCTATGGAACGGAGTAACTAACTTTTACAAAGGAACATGGGTATGCATATGGAGTACTTACTCATAAATTAAAAATGAGAAAATTATTAATTTCATCAGCGACGGCCGGGACTTGAACTCGGGACCGTGGGGTACCGTCCCACCGCTCTGACAACTTCTCAACCTCTTGACGCTCGTCTCGAAGCGACGATCAAGCGACATCGAGTAGTAGTTTTTACAACTAAATGCTACTTACTGTTCAACAGTGTGCAACAGATGCATGGCTCGTATCAACTCTGTGACGTAGTTGTGTGCGTCAAGGCGGGTGGCGGGGGTGGCAGGGGTAGCGGGGGTGGTAGTCCCTTGTGACGTCACCCCTGGTAGAACGGGCAAGTCCTTCGCGTCACGGCTGCAACAGAAAAATTAGTTAGCCTGCTTTTAGTACATTCTTTAGTCAGTTTTTTTGTCTGTAGACAGTTTTGAAGTGCCGATAGCTAGAGCAAATATCAGACAAAATCTTCTTTCCAATTTTTCGTCCGTTTTTTTTTCTGACCAATCATCGGGACCTCTTTTTCACTCTGTCGACTCACCCGGCGCTAGCGGCGGCTTGCAGTGTTCTAGCTAGGTTGGCGGGCGCCGGTGGGAACGGGATCTTGACCATCAGAGAGCGCACGTGCCAGTACAGTAGATGATACAGCGACATCTATATGCAGCCCGGGAACTAACGACTCACCCGGCGCTAGCGGCGGCTTGCAGTGTTCTAGCTAGGTTGGTGGGCGCCGGTGGGAACGGGATCTTGACCATTAGAGAGCGCACGTGCCAGTACAGTAGATGATACAGCGACATCTATATGCAGCCCCGGGAACTAACGACTCACCCGGCGCTAGCGGCGGCTTGCAGTGTTCTAGCTAGGTTGGCGGGCGCCGGTGGGAACGGGATCTTGACCATCAGAGAGCGCACGTGCCAGTACAGTAGATGATACAGCGACATCTATATGCAGCCCCGGGAACTAACGACTCACCCGGCGCTAGCGGCGGCTTGCAGTGTTCTAGCTAGGTTGGCGGGCGCCGGTGGGAACGGGATCTTGACCATTAGAGAGCGCACGTGCCAGTAGATGGCGCCGAGCCTTCGCCCCCGGCGCCACGCGACGAGGGCTAGTTGGTTGTACGGCTGGCCGGAGTCCGCCGATACCACTAAGGCGTGTCTGGGGAAAAAATCAAGATAAGACATTAGAAAATGCTTAAGATGTAAAGGCAGGCAGAATTTCTCTCACATTAACAAGACAAAACCGCCTTTGTTCCTACACATTCTATTAGTTTATTTAAGTGTTATTTGTAATTATTTCTTGTTTGGTACAGTAAAGTTATTACATACATACAAAATATGTAAAACAAGCGGCCCAACAGCGGTTTCACTTGCTGTGCCTTATTTTACATAATATATCTTCCTCTTGAATCATTCTTTTTGATAAAAAGAACGCATCAAATCCATTGCGTGGTATAGGAGGATTTAGCGAATTCCACTACAGACAGACAGACAAACGCAAAAAACTACTTCATTTTATACTATGTATTGATGACATTGTTTATAATTTTTCTGAATATCAGTGCTATTGCCCCATATAAGGAGACTGTACCTAAGTACTGAAAGTATGCAGTGACATATTAGAGCTAACTGTAAAATAAGAGGTCTGATTTAATAAAATCTATTGTTTTATTTCAGTGCCATTGCCCCACACAACGAGGTCATAATGTAACTAAATAATGCCATGTAGGCCCTTTGGCTGATAATGTCTTCATCCTAAAATTACCTCATCCCACAAAGTCCACATATATAATGACATCTTCCTATAATGGCTTCATCCTAGAATGTCCCCATCCTAAAATATCCTCATCCTAGAATGTCCCCAACCTATAATAGCTACCTGTAGAAGGTGTGCTGCTGTGTAGTAACGAAGCAAGAATCTATTTTTCAATAAAAAAGCATTTGGAATTCTTGAATATCTGCTCTAGCTCAGCATTACGTATTATCAAGCAGTCTCCTTAAAGACATGGCTCGGTCTGTTAAGAACTTGCTCACAGTTTTGCCCAAGAAAGAAGAGCTGGATAATGGCCCGTCAACCGCGTCGCATCTGAATGAGACTAGCAAGTATTACACGCTGCCATAGACTAAAATGGAATTCGTATCTACCTGTAGAAGGTGTGCGCTTGGCTGGGCTGGTGCCTGTAGCGCGCCAGGTCGCCCAGGTGCACGAGGCAGTGCTGGCAGATGTACCGCGCGGCGGCGGGCGCGGTGGCGGCGCTGCCCGGCGCTCTGCCCCGCCCGGGCTCGGCTCGCGCCCCAGCCTTCCACCCAGCCGAGGAGATACTATAGTACAAGTAGTGGGATATCGTAGCTACCTGTAGAACCATGTTGTAGCTACCTGTAGAACCATGTTGTAGCTACGTGTAGAAACATGTTGTAGCTACCTGTAGAACCATGTTGTAGCTACCTGTAGAACCATGTTGTAGCTACCTGTAGAACCATGTTGTAGCTACCTGTAGAAGGTGTGCGCTTGGCTGGGCTGGTGCCTGTAGCGCGCCAGGTCGCCCAGGTGCACGAGGCAGTGCTGGCAGATGTACCGCGCGGCGGCGGGCGCGGTGGCGGCGCTGCCCGGCGCTCTGCCCCCGCCCGGGGCTCGGCTCGCGCCCCAGCCTTCCACCCAGCCGAGGAGATACTATAGTACAAGTAGTGGGATATCGTAGCTACCTGTAGAACCATGTTGTAGCTACCTGTAGAACCATGTTGTAGCTACGTGTAGAAACATGTTGTAGCTACCTGTAGAACCATGTTGTAGCTACCTGTAGAACCATGTTGTAGCTACCTGTAGAACCATGTTGTAGCTACCTGTAGAAGGTGTGCGCTTGGCTGGGCTGGTGCCTGTAGCGCGCCAGGTCGCCCAGGTGCACGAGGCAGTGCTGGCAGATGTACCGCGCGGCGGCGGGCGCGGTGGCGGCGCTGCCCGGCGCTCTGCCCCCGCCCGGGGCTCCGCTCGCGCCCCAGCCTTCCACCCAGCCGAGGAGCGAGGCGCGACGTCTGCAATTATTAATAAAATAAAATAAAAAGCCTTTTATTTCGTTCCCACATGCATAAACCTTACATTTTCATTTCAAAATTTCATTGTTTACAGTAATAGTCAGTTACAAAATATTATTGTTATTATTAAATTATTAAATGTTGTCAATTACAAAATATTACAAAAACATAACAGGATAAGTACTTATTTTATTATTTCATTCTTATTCATAATTAATAACTTAAACATAGTATCAATCAATACCAGAAGATATTAAGGAATAACATTATTAAATAAATTGAAATTTGAAATATAGATTTTTATCATTGTCAATTTTATTATTAATTTATCATGCTCTTTAGCTAGCTTCATTGCTGTTGTCCTTGGGAACCCCCATCCGGGTAAAGGCCTCCTCCAGTTGTTTCCACTTCTCTCTGTCTGTCGCGACTCGTGTCCAGTGTGCGCCGGCAGTGGCGCGGATGTCATCAGCCCAGCGTTTGAGTGGGCGGCCCGGGCGGCGTTTGCCTTGCACCGGCCCTGTCCACTCTGTTACTTTTTTCGTCCATCTTCCATCTTCGTACCTAGCCAGGTGTCCAGCCCATTTCCATTTGAGCCGTCTTACATGAACAATAGCATCTTTCACTTTAGTTTTTTGTCTTATTGTTTCGTTTCTTTGTTTGTCTTTTAGTTTAAACCTGAGTAAGCTTCTTTCCATTGCTCTTTGGCACACAGATATTTAATTTGCATTTTTTTCTGTTAAAGACCAAGTCTGGCTTGCATATGTAAGAGTTGGAAGGATGCAGGTGTCCATCAGTTTTCCTTTAATTCTGGCTGGGATTTTTGATTTGAAAATATGTTTTAGGCTCCAGTATCGAATCCAGGCAGTGTTTATTCGACGGTCTATTTCTTTTTTATCTGTATCATCAAATGAGACCAATTTTCCAAGGTAAATATACTCATCAACATACTCAATGCTTTCATCTTCTATTTTTATCATAGTTTTTGTGTGGTTGGTCATTATTTTAGTCTTTTCGAAGTTTATTTCTAGGCCAATCTGCTTGCTTGCTTTGTGTAGAGAATTTAGGGTGTTTTCTAATTCTTGTGCCTTTTCTGAGAATAGCACTATGTCATCAGCAAAGCATAAGTGATTTAGATATGCATTGTTTATTCTGATGCCCACAGTTGACCAGTTTACTTCTTTCAATATGAATTCCAGGACAGCGATGAAGATTTTAGGAGAGAGTGGATTGCCTTGCCGTACCCCTCTACCTATCTTGAAGGTAGGTCCGACTCTATCTAGCTTTACTCTGCTGCTGTAATCTTCATATATATGTTCATAATTATGTTGATGTATGTTTCTTCGATTTCATGGTATTTCAGAGCTTCCTTGATCGAATTGTGTGATATGATATCACTTTTCGGTAATCAATGAAAGCCAGACGTCTGCAATTATATCACATTAAGGATTAGGGCTTGAATCGTCTTAAACTTTCGCGGTCACACATACTGACTCAACAGATACCGCGGTAAAATAACCTTGTTTTTAATATTTTGAGTCAATAAATGCTTGATTTTAAACTTCACCGCTAGCCATGGCCTGATCGCTTCTACACAAATACCAAAGGGTCTACTATGTAACGATTTCGGGCCACCGTCGCGCGACACCGAAGCTCTTGCAAGTTATTAAATGTTCAACAAAATGCAGTTTTGGCTTGGCTGCAGGACAGCACAACATTCTCTGATAACTGGGAGACTATTTAAAAATATTCCAATAGTAGGTTGTTGACGAGGACGGGAAATAAGACTTTGACTGACGAGTAGAGTTTGTCTGGCAAAGTCATTTTCCCCGAGGCTTACACAGTGCTTTTCTCAAAAAAATGCTAGGAAATTATAAAGATTTTAATTTATTTTATAGTAATTTGATATAAAAAGTTGTTTTACTGATTACTAAGTCATGATGTGGATTAGGAGTTATTCTTTTTTTATTTTGTAATTTCTGAACGATTTCGATATCGCGCCAGAAAAGTTGTATTGGAATCCATTGCTGGTGTGTAAAAAAGAAATCGTTCAGAAATTACAAAATCACAGACAATGTCAAACTTTCTGGATTGTTTTCTTGAAAGAAATTGTCATATTTCCTAGCATGTTTGAGAAAAAATACATCAAGTATGAAAAATTAATCATAAAAATGGGTTAATATATAGAATAAAACCAAGAATACAAATTTTAAAACATGAAACTTAAGATTTATACTTCTTGCCTGCAGCATAAAGAATTTAGCAAACTCTATACCTGAACGGCAAGTCCAATTTGAAAGTGGTGCATATCTGATGCAGCAGGCAGAGGTAGAAGCCGGCCGCCGCCTGCAGCACCCACGACAGCATCGCCTGACCCTCGCTGCGCAGGGGGTTCTGGGAAACACCAGCACAAATCAGAAATACTCCTCATCAAAAAAATCGAGACACTTTCGTTTTCATAGTCAAACAAAATATGAAATAAAAAGCTGAATGTAGAAAATCGACATTAGGATTTTGAAATATTGTAAAACTCACATTTGCATTACATTAATTCCAAAAACCATAAATACCATATAACAAGCAGAAAGAAGGTCAAGGTACTCATGAAACTGAACAACTTTCCCCATTAAACATGGATCATATCATAAATATGAATAAAAATTTAATCACCCATACAAAATCGCTGATCAGCTAATTGATTTACTATGGAGGTCAAAATAGATTTTTCATGTTCAGACAATTTTGACATTCAGAGAGTGCCTATACAAGTAGGTACTTTCATCTAATCAACTTTGAGTTTGAAGGAATCTTGGCTGAGATATACATTATGCTATGCTGAGATAGGCATTTGAATGAAATTTTGGTTATGGGTAGTTAACTTATTTCTGAATAATTAGCGTTTTATTGAGAAATTAAACAGCAAGATGGTATTGCACGCTGCCATAGACTAAAATGGAATAAGTGTCAATATTTGACAGCCAATCCCTTTTAGTCTATGGAGGCATACAACAGATTATTTTATCCAAAAAACGCCTATTACTTACTAACTGACTCTAATTCTGACTTTAGTATAATTTTTGGCATAGGTACCTTCCTATCCTTGGCGATGGCCTGCAGAGCCTCAATCTGATGCTTGAAGCCGATGTTCCATAGGTCCTGCTCGACCTTCTTGTCCAGGGCATAGTCAAGGTCCAATATCAGCACCTTTTGATACACCTACACACAAACAAAGTTATAGCCATTGCAAATACAAGAAATGTATGTACAAGGTTGTATTTAATTAAGTGCAAATATTTTAAAGATAACTTTTAAAACTTTTCTTCGAAATATGAAAAATAATTTGGAGCTCCCATTCAAATGTGATGAAAAAGTTTTGTCACACTTAGTACGGGAGGTCCAATACTTTTTTTCATATTATGAAGAAAATTTTCTAATTAAGTTTGTTTAGTATTGTGAGTAAAACACACACTTAAAATTAAATTTAACTCTATGGGGAAAAAACACATGACTGAAATTGTGGCACAGAATTTACAAACTCTATAAAGTTCCATGCAACATTAACATTGTCAAGTTTAATTTATTCTGTAAAGAATAACAACTTTGTGAATTGTTCTAAAAATAGTTCTATTTCAGAGTTAAAATTATCATCAAGAGAGAATTTTTAATTTTGTGGAATTATCATTAAACATGTATATTATGCAAACTATTATATGCTAAGCTAAGTCATTCATTATTTTAATAACTGTAAAAAAGTATTATGTATTAAACTAAAAATGGTTATTCATTGGGAACAAAGTTACGGAACATTGTATCAGATACAAAAGTTTCCCAATATGTGTTCTCATGAAGACGCAATTATATAATGTTTCGGAACAAAGTTCCTAATGAGGGTGTGTCTTTATTAGGGACTTTGTATCAGAAACATTGTATCTGATATAAAGTTTCAGGAATTTTGTCCCCAATGAATACCTAACTCATAGGCATGAGTGGCTAGGAGTAGTGTATACCTTTTGCAACTGTTGTTGTGTGGCCCAGAGACTGCGCTCTTGGAGCATAGATGTCCCACTCTTGAATTTCAATATCTTCTGTTTCAGCTCATCTGCCTCCCTAAGATATTGGGTGAAAAAATATATTAGTACAACATGCATGGATTTTGTGTAGAGTTTTGATGTTTTACATATTCTTTACTTGGCGGATGTATATTTTAAACAACTGCTGGATAGGTGATAATGATAATAGACACGATACAGGTCAAACTAAATTCTTATGAATATTGAAAATACACTACAAACTGGATTATAAGTGTACGTCACTCGTTGACTGAATCGGCCAATTTGCGTCCGTATTTTAGGCTCTATCATGAACTAAACGAGTAATATCGTGGAACCATCGAATAAAAAGAAATCCTATGACCCTGCAGGCGATTCAGACGTGAATTCAAGTTGGAAATTCACTAAAGAAATAGGTTATAGAAAGTGTAAATATATTTTTGCATTTGCTCACCTTAACATTTGTACAGCGGCGTTTAGAACCATTTTGATAGAGGCTTAGAGCCTCAATATTTGTCATAGCATTAGGGAATAAATCAAAATAATATTTACGGACTAATGGAAAGAGAAAAAATTCTAAAAACAATCGAGATCCATGCACTGCTGTCAAAAAACTGCAATGACATTATAAAAAAGTTGCCATTTTAGAATAATTGCAACGTAATTTCCATTCGTTCCTTGTTCCTGGGGTGACTTTGCTCTAAATTTTTTTTTATGAATCGTGCTTGGTTTTGCTCTTGGTCTTGCTCGTAAACATTCCATTCATTCATGTTCCTGCCAAGGAGTATACGAAACGAAACTTGCTTCAATTTTCAAGGAATTTTCCTTGTTGTATTTTTATTTGTAAATATACTGTTAATCTAGGAGTATAGAAATCTATCTACAAATCAATGTCGATACAATAAGAATGGAAGACCAAGGACAAAAGGTATTAACTCTGGTAAAACCCTTACATTACAAATAGAGATGTGATACAGGGGATGACTAATTTGAATCCTATTAGATTTGTGCAATAAAGTCATACTCTGACCCAATATTTACCTATATCAAAACTTGTTTCAGGATGGAGTGGTTTTCGGGCACAAAGTTTGTCAAACTAAGGAGGCAAAGTGGCTTTGCATAGAAGATGCTTACGAAAAGTTCTATAGAAATAATATGTACGACATTGGTGGCACATACATCGAGGATATTGCAGATTTCTGGTTTCTATACAAGGTAGAAAATGTGGGTAATATCTTCCTCATGCACATCTTTGTAAACAACAGACAAGAAGGTGATTTTACTGTCTCATTAAGCTACAATAATGATTTTAAATTGGATAAGAAGAAATGCATTGCCTATCTTCCAACACACCTCAAAGATATTCTTGTAAAAACATGTGGAGAGATGACTCAGAACTATCTCACTACTTACTCTTTTACTGAGGTAGACTTGGAGTGCCTGAAAGACATGAAACTGTACATTGCAGTATCATTTGCTGCGATGCAGGAAAAAGGAGTGAAAAAGGAAATTATTGAGAAAGTTAAACTGGAGCACGATTTTAGTGCTTTAATGGAAGAGCCTATCTGTTCAGACTTTGTCATAGAATCAGCAGATGGAGAGAAGTTCAATGTTCATAAGGTGTTACTGAGCGCACACAGTGAAGTGTTCAAAGCAATGCTCAAAGAAGATACCGCTGAGAGTCTGAATAATTATGTCAAACTTCCTGATGTAGCCACTGAAGATCTGAAAGGCCTACTAGAGTTTATCTACACTGGCACAATAAAGGACCTAGAGAATGCTAATTTCTTCAACTTGCTCATGTTGGCTGACCAGTACAACCTTGATGGATTACGAGAGTTATCTCAATATGCTATCATTCAACAGATGACCGTTAGCAATGCTCTAGAAATATTAGTTTTAGGTGATATGTATAACTCTGACAGGCTGAAGCAAGCAAGTCTCAACTTCATAAAGAAGAATGTAGCTGCTCTCAAGTCTAGTACTTTCAAAGAAATTAAAAATGTTGATTTGGTCCGAGAGCTTTGTGAATACATGGTGCAGTAGAATTATAAGCTGTGATGTTATTTTTAGTTATTATGTACTAGCTGCTGCCCGTCAGCGGATTCACCCGCTGCAACCTATTATTCCGCGGGAAAAAAGCATAATTCGCCGAGAGATGTCGCTGTTAGTTTTCGGCGAAAACGTTTAAAACGCGAATCGGCTCAGTCACGCCACCTATTTCAAAAAGGCTTTGGTTTAACTGCTTACCAAATTAAATAAAAATCGCAAACCTAAAAAATGTATTTTCAACCCAAAAAAGGTAAATGTCTACCAAAATTTGACTCACTATTTTATACTTAAACGCATACATTTATTTAATTTTACGTTAGCCAATTAAAGTACATGAGACCAAAAATAATATAATTATCTAATAAATAGTAAATGTTTACCAAAATTTAAACTCCAATTTATACCGAAATGTTATCTAAATACTACTATTTAATTACTCTAATAAAATAAATGCTCCTTAAAAAGTTTTGTTTTCCCTAAATAAGCTAAGTTTGCCCACATTTTCATATTTTAAATTTATGACGCAGATAGCGTGTCGTTTCTGGCACATCGCCGGCCGCTGCCGAGGCACGCTCGCTCCGCTCGCTCGGCTCGTGCGTTGTGGTCAAAGTTCTAACCTAACCTAACCTAACCTGGCGCTTTCCGCGCCAGGTTCGGTTAGGCTATATCTAACGGACCTATAAACTTAGATTTTTTGGGTACACCTCTAGTGAAGTTCAATGACATGACATCAAATTTATACCTACCTACGTTTTATTGCAGGCGTAATTTAAATTGGTAGCATTGGCGCGTAAATTCGGTGTACTGAATTTGGTAGACATTTACTAATTTTGGCTTACGATTACATTTTAAAGTATGAGCATAACTTTATCAGATAAACGCACTTTTTAAATTGCGCTGCGGATATACTTTTTTACGCATTTGTTTTTTGATACACTATTCATTTTTTGGTATACCTTGTCGTTTTAAGGTAAACGTGTTTAGGTATTCAAAACTGATTTTGGTATACAATATATTTGTACCCTTTCAAAAATATTGGAAAATGCGTGATCCCGTGGGAATGAGACATTTTTCCGTGGTAAAAAGTATCCTATGTGTTATTCCAGATGCCCTTTTATATTTTTGCAAAGTTTCATGTCAATCTAATCAGCCGTTTTTGCGTGATGTCGTAACAAACACACACACAAACATCCGCCTTTATAATATTAAGTAGGATAGTAGGATTTTTAATGTTTTTAATGTGTCATATTAATTTAAAGTTTAATAAAAATACTATATTATTCTGTGAAACATTGGTTTGCCTTTGTATTTTTACAATGATGATGAGATGAGCAAGTACCTTGACTTGAGTCATTGATCTTAATGGTAATAAGTGCTGTGGATATTGTATATCTGTCGAAGTCAATATGTCAAAATCTGCCTTCTACATAATAGCTCGTGTGTTTACAAACGAAAAGCCGTTTGTATATTTCCATCTGACGTATGTATACCGTCGACATTATGTGTACCGCCAAAAAAACGTCCTTTTGCCGTATGGCATAATGCCCGGCAATATGTACGAACTAGTACTGAATTCCGCCACGGTGGCGCTGTAATCGCAAAACCATAAATATGGCGTACAATCACAGAATATACAAGTAGATGTGTTAAAAGACAGAAAACCCGACTGCGGTAATTTTAAAGTAGTATTTCGCTGAAAAAATCCGCCATCTTGAATCTATGACTTTTTAATTAGCCAGTGTTACTTGCGCTGCTAAGACGAATCTAACGACACCTCATATGTCAAAATCCAAGAATCCATTTGGGCTGTAGCCCGTGAAAAAGAATTTTTTGTTCACATACATACAATAGCTGGAACAGCTAAGACCGTGGTAACCACTGGCGTCAGTCATCGCCCCGCAGGGACACCGGTGGGGCTCACACACGTCGCAAACCAGCCTCAGTGACACGGCCACCCGTAAAGTGTTATCCTCTAGGTGGGTGCCAAGCAGAGGTGAGGGCAGTACATGCAGCCACGCGCCGGCCTCCGGGCAAGCAGATGCCTTGATCCGCGCCAGGTCTGTTCCCGATAGGGATTCGGTTAGGTCTGCCAGAAATAATTTCGAACATAAAATGTCCCAAGCCTTCTGCGAGTCTCGGTTATAGGGCGGGTCGACAGCGGGGCACATAACCGACCAGGCCTCTAAGGCATCCTCCTGAAAAGGGATGCGCACTACGCCCACATCCGCTCTAAGAATCCCGGATACCAACCCAGCAACACCATGCGTAGAAGCGAGGAACGTCGGCAAGACGAGCCCCTGGACACACCTGACCCTCAATCCTCCGAGCCTAATGGGCAGCACTGCTTGCCGCCATTTGATTCGAGTGTCAATCTAATTATCGAGTGTTAATTTAAACTTATAAAGCGTACTGTGATTATACATATCTATCAAAATAGTTTAAATGTGATCGTCAAAGATACTCAAGTAAATACTACACAAACAATTTTTTTTTCTTAATCATGGTCACCCTAACATACTCACCACGTGGACGTTTATGCAACATTTATTTCACCGTCATATTGCCGGATATCGTGCCGTCAATTTGTATACTGCTTTTCGTCTGTATACGGACGGGTGATTATGTAAACGTCGGAATCTTACATATTGACTTCGACATATCTATTTGACATCAGAATCAGTTGTAAATAAAAGAAATAATCTGTAGGGATGGGATGGCATGAAAGGGTTTCTTATTATTTGTACCATACATAACTTATACTGGTTCTTCAAACAAATACTAATAAAATCCTGTAAGTTGATGCATTTGCGAAGGTGGATTTGGCTGGCTATAGTACCTACCCACTAGCTCTAAAGCCCTGTCTCCTGCTCATTGTGTTTCCTTCCCAAACCCGAACAAAT
This sequence comes from Phthorimaea operculella, assembly GCA_024500475.1. Lineage (NCBI taxonomy): Eukaryota > Metazoa > Arthropoda > Insecta > Lepidoptera > Gelechiidae > Phthorimaea > Phthorimaea operculella. The sequence goes on along the minus strand of JANFCV010000320.1, from coordinate 214,381 downwards.
CGAGCGAGCGGCATACGCAATCATTCATTTCATTCGTTCTTTTTATTGTCAAATCAAATCAAACTGTCAATATCATCATTCGCAGCGTTGCCAGACCGTCCGAAAACGGATGGATTTCCACCCCTTTTGATGATTGGCCGTCCCTTTTGTGTCCGTTTGCATCCACCGTTCCTTTTCAGACGGTCTAGTTCTAGACACTTTTTGATGTCTGAGATCATTGTGCACCATAAAATAATACTGAAGTTTCGTGTAATAACAGCGTATTCGTGTATGTGAATGTATGTTACATCCAGAAATTAGAATTTTAAATATTTGGACTGTTGTCAATTTAGTAAAAACTTTGAAAACCAAGGCGAATGTAAAAACCGTTCTTTTTAGTCAAAAACGGTCACTTTTGAAAGGAAAAACCGTCTGAAATAGTCGGAGCAGACTGGCAACACTGATCAGTCAAAACAATGTCAAAGTTTTGTTTTTAGCGAAAATACTTTGTGTGCATTTATTTAAAATTTTCGTGAAATTTCTAGACAAATTCATACTTCAAAATCCTTGTAAATAGTAAAGTTTTGGATTAAATATATATCTCATCTCATAGCCCAATAAATCATCTCTTGGTAAGTTAAATTTAGCAATGATAAAGATTGAAAAATATTGGAAATTGAGGATCAGAAGATGAGTCATTTCAGTTTTGCGGTGTGCTTATTTAGTGTGCAAAAATTTTGTTTTATCAATATCATTTAAACGCCTTTATAATAGCTATCCTTTCTATCTGAACAAGAAATATACTTAGTATGTAAGTATTTAAACTATGTAGGTACTGTGAATGTCCACTTAAATTATGATGCAATAAATGAAACACAAGCAGGAAAAATTTAATCAAAAACTTGTTCATCAGATTGCTAAGCAGTTCATTAAGTTCTAGAGATGCTAATTTATTTAACATGAATTCACCATAAAATTGCTTTTAGACAATGGAAGATGAACACTACATTGATGCATTGGATCTACATATAAGAAACGAGTTTGATGTGCATTTGGAGGATGTCTATGGGAACCGCATCCGACGACGCCCAGCTGCTGCGGGTCCTTCCCAGGAAATGGAAGGAAGAGCTAATGACCAGCAAAGGCCTTCGGAGGTAAATCTATAAGTCAACTTTGATGTCATTATCACTTACTTCCATAAGATGTGATATTAAGTTTATGCTGCGATAATTTCTTTTCATTGTGTTTATTTCAGGACTATGGCAGTACCAACACTATCTCAGCTATTGACAAATGTTTATCAAATTGTGCCAGAAGCATGTACATTCATGACATAGGAATAAAACTTCAAAATCCTGATGTCTACGATATAGGCGGCACATATTCAAAAAACCATCGCAATGAAATCATTCCAGAGGCATGGTTCTACTTCTCAACAACAGCCTGTCTCGGCAACAATTACTTACTTAACTTATTTTTTTGCCACAGAAAACCTGGTAACATCAGCATTGCAGTTAGCAATGCAAATGGTATTAGACAAAACATCAAGAAAGATGGCAAACTAGGAAAGTCCTGTCTTCCTGAAACCTTAGAATGGCATGTGTTTAAGACTTCTCAACCAGATGAGAATCACTTTATCAAAACATACTGCTTCTCAAAGAAAGATGTAGAAGAGTTTATGCACCCTGACAACTATTACACTCTTGTTATTCCTATAAATATTCAGACAAATGGTGAGATGGTACTTGATCCTGAGATAGTTAAGAGAATCAAACTGAATCATGATTTTGGCAGTGTTCTGTCTCAACAAGATAAAGCTGACTTTGTGCTTACATCTGCAACACTGAAGAAGTACCCAGTACACAAGATCTTCCTGGCTGCCCATAGTGAAGTGCTCAGAGAACTCATGAAGAACAAACCTGCAAAGGATGATCATGCATTTCTAGACATTAATGATGATGACATGGAATTGCTAATAGAGTTCATCTATACAGGAACCATCAAAGAAATACTAAGCAAAGACTGTATGAAACTTCTTCACATTGCAGATAGATTTAAAATTGAAAACCTATTTGCTCTGACACAGTTTGCACTAGCAGATCAGATAAATATTGAAAATGCTGTTAACATTGCTTCTATAGCAGATCATTTTGGGCTAGAGAAACTGCAAACTGTAGTATTCAATTTTATCAAAAATAACCCAAAGGTACTTGAAACAGAAGGCTGGAAGAATTTAGATGATGTGAAGTTAGCAAAGAAATTGTTTCAATTTATCTATACAAAGAAAGATTGACTAGAACGGATAAGGATGTTCTTCAGTGTCATGAACTTCAATATTTCCCATAAGAAAAAAAACCTGTGAACTTAATTCATGTACTTCTTCTTCTTGTATGGGACACTGAGTCGTCCAGCAATCCAATGTACCCTGGTGTCATTTATGTACTTAAGTGGTATAATCTATAATTTGTAAGAAAATGTAAATTATTTATATATTTTATAGGAAACTTCTGTGGAAATGTATTTCGTACCTACACTAATAGCACTGGATGACTGTCCATCTAAAAAGTTCTGTGGTTAATTAATTACTTAAAAATGTGTTTATTTATTAATAAGTGGAATGATGTTGCTGTTACACATAAATGTAATTACGCTTCTGAGATTATTTGTTTATTATGTATCGTCATCATCCATCATATCATTCATTATATATAATAAAACTAAGTTGATAAAATGTACATGCCGATAAAACTTTAAAAGGCTTCCCGGTACGATAAAGGGACTTATATGGTGCAATAGCCCTTTAACTCCCCTCGAACAAGAAAGTTCCCGTTTTAACTTAAAGGGCGTATTTTTAAAGCTATAAGGGCTTTTTCAATCCCTCAAGTAGTGGCGCCATCTATTGTCGAGTAGTTGAACTCCACCGTTCGTGATCTATGATGCAATCTGTTTCAAAATTTTGGATTTTAAATGCAATGTATTTAAAACTTTTTTATTAGACCAAACAAATAATACCACGAGTCAAACCGCGGGCGGAAAGCTAGTTAGTCTATATAGCAGTCCACTTTTAGAGTATGCCTCTCCCATGGATCATGGTAACACATAAATTTCCCGTTTCTACATTAAAATTAATGGTTTGTAAAAAAAAACAATCCACTGACACCACCCCATAGAAATCGCCCTGACATAAACAAATTCGAGTAGTAGAAAGTGCTTGGTGACCATTCATGCCACTTTTATTTTCAAAAATACGCCTCCTACGTCCTTGATGTCTTCATGTCTTCTATGAAGAGTAAACTTAGGAGTGAATGATATCCAGATTTTTTAACTCTGGCAATTCCAATAATCCATAGACAAAATAGACACACCCAACTACCACAGATAAGTAAAAATATCCTTCTAGTAGGGCTGCCAGACGTTGCAAATTTGCGCAAAAGGCGATGGTTTTCTTGTACTTGACAATATCTTGTTTTTTTTACATACATACATACATCATGTATGTAAGTACATACATCACGCCTTTATCCTTTACAGGACAGAGTAGGCAAAGTGTCAAAGGCCATGAAATACGATCATGGTCGCCACGTCTGTCTGACAAATATTTTAAGCTGTTTTTGATTTAATTATATGTATTAGTATAAGAAATGGAATGAAATTAATGAAAATTGTTACAATTTTTTGTCAGAAATAAAGGCTTATTTTATTTATTTATTTTATTTATTTATTAGTGACAGGTTGTCAATCTATCGCTTAAATTGTAATACACACAAAACCCTAGAGTACTTTATTCGCCTCTTGTCCTGCGCGCGCACTGAGTAGACTGTTGCAGGTAACTTATCGGAATTCCTTTCGCTCACGTGGAAAAGGACGAGAGAAGAGATCGGAGAGTTGCCCTTGCACGCCCGCGCATTGATTTACGACACACATGGGAAAGAAATGGGGTGATGCTATTCTATGCCCACATCATGCGGCAATGTATGTATGTACTTATTTATAAGTATACTGATTTATGAGAATACTTATAAATAAGAATGGCCGTGTGGTGCCGGCAGAGTAGAATAGCACCACCCCCTCTCTTCCCGTGGGGGTCGTAAGAGGCGACCAAGGGATAAACCCGACCCAAACAGCCAGGGCCAACCGTATGTTGGCGGTTAATCCACCACAAAAGCATTCCCAAGGAGGGTTGACGTCTGGTAGGCGACCGGTCGTAAAATTAAGCCAAATCCTTTTGCAACACGATTTTGTGTTCAACAAAACGTGTTGCGCCGACCCCATGTAATTGGGATAAGGGCAGGAAGATGATGACTGATTTATAAGAATATTTAGTCCATGGGGTAAGGTAAGTTATGGCAAGATTTGAAAATTGGGCATGTCTACAAATAGGAATGACAGAAAACAAGGCAACGAACATGTCAACGTACTTACATTTAATGTAACTAATACCGATCAGATCATTTCAATTTGCCTGGATCTGGCAACATAGTTCTTCCCGTCAAGCGTGGCTAATCAAGGCACCAAAAGGTAGGCTTTTTCGCATTTTTTACGGCTTTTTTCCTTTACTTTTACCAAATTTCCAACAGTTTTGTGTCTAAAAATAGTCGCCATTCATCAGTTTTACGAGGAAATACCGCTAGCAGGTGAAAATATAAGATTGCACTGTAATTTCTCGAGCAGTGCGGGCATGAAGGCGTTGCATTTTTCTATGAACGAATTGTTCTTACGAAAGTCTTTTGTTTCAGAAAAATGAGTAGCTCGGAGGAGGTATCATGGATTTCATGGTTTTGCGGGCTCCGTGGGAACGAATTCTTCTGCGAGGTGAGTAGTGGTGTTTGTGAGTGGTACCGTGTGTGTTGAAGGTTGCTATTGATCCAACTTGTTCGGTTTCAGGTGGACGAGGATTATATAAATGACAAGTTCAACCTGACCGGGCTGAACGAGCAGGTGCCGCACTACAGACAAGCCCTGGACATGATCCTCGATTTGGAACCTGGTGAGTAACACCTCGTATTATTGCTGCCATTCTGCCATTATGGCGACGGAAGTTGTGAATCAGTCGACCGGTAATTACCTTACAATACATATGATGTAAAGTAGTGTTGCATGTGTAGAAAAGATTATAACTTCAAGACTATTGCTCTATGTGTAGGTATGTATGTTTCTAACCAAAACAACTCTCTATAAATAACCAAATGGAGAAAGTTATTGTAGGAACTATTTATAGTCATGTAGGAAGGAAATGCATGATCTAAAAGTAAGCCACCCAACCAGTTAAGATTAGAAGAACTGTAGTAATGTTAATAATAAGTTGTTTAAACCTGCTTTTATGCACTGTTTTTGTTCTAAATCCTGTAGTTCTGTTTTACTGGTTATAAACATAATTATACCATGCAATTCGCCTTACCACAAAAAGGTGAATTGCATGGTATTGTGTGTTTTTTGTATGGAATAATCATTGAAAGATATTATTCCATACAAAAAATGCTTTGCTGTTTGTTTGCTAAAATAACAAATGATTCAAGTAACTACTTTTGCTCACATTTGTCTCATAACTAAGATGAATTTATCTAATAAACCTGTTTGTTTATTTGCAGATGATGACCTGGATGATAACCCAAACCAATCAGATCTGGTCGAGCAGGCCTCCGAGATACTATACGGACTGATTCATGCCCGCTATATACTCACTAATAGGTAGGCAATGTAAACCAGGTCACATTATTACCTAGATAATGCAAACTGAAGATAAAACTGTGATAAATTTAAGACATATTGAGGTATATTTATTATAGCTTACTACTTATTTAATTTGCAAGATACCCATTGACATAATGCATTTTATTTTCAGAGGTATTGGGCAAATGCTAGAAAAATTCCAAGCCGGTGATTTTGGTCACTGTCCACGAGTATACTGCGAATGCCAACCCATGCTTCCACTTGGTAAGTTTGTTTGCGTTAAAATGGATAAAATATCTATATTATAGTTTTTAGTAACAAGTTGATAACTGTATTGTGGGCAAAACACACAACCTGTGTATGCATGACGTGCCCGTCACATTGTAATGCATGGGATTGTATGAGACAAGGCCCACCGCTATACGCGCATGTTGATGTGCATGTATACGCAGGCAGTATGTGGCAATCCCATACATAACAAACAGTACCCGCATAATGACCCGAGCTTTTATGTCCTGCATATGGAGGGTGTGTGTTCTGCCTTTCAATTGAAATTAAGTTTATATTGGCCTAGTTGTGGAATAACTCAAAGGGATGTTAGAACTATTTGCCCATGCCAGCTAATATCAACTTTATTTTCATAATAATGATAAAATCGATCTTTAATAGGCGCGTCCACACCAAGCGAGGCTGCTCGTTGCCTCACTGCCTCGCGCGGCAAACGTCCAAAAAATTATGTGGCTCATCCGAGGCAACCCATTCTCGTGCTCGGGCGAACGCACGCGGGTCGAGGCAAAGTCAACGCACCTCAGAAATTTGCCTATTAATTTATTAGGCGTCCAAAATAGTCCAAATTGGGCCGAAATTAGCTCGCCTGTGCACGAGCGTATGCCGCGCGAGGTAGCTAGCAGCCTCAGGCAGTGTGGACGCGCCTAATGACTATACTGTAAACATACGTGGCCATATTTGATTCAATCAGTAGCTTTGTTTGGACATTGTTTTTACTTTGTTTCTTCACATTGTGATGAGGGCTGATATGATGATGATAAAGGCGTGTATTCATTGTTTCGCAACTCCACTTAAAACAATGTCGCGATACTAATGCAAAATGAACACGCACCTTGTTTCAGCATCATAACTTAGACAATATCCACCCAATGCTGAGTATGGGGCCTCTTCTTGCACACTGCCTGCGTATGCATGACGTATGCTTGCACGTCATCACTCGCGTACCGGTTGTAATGTATTGTATGAGATGTGGCGCACTGCCGAGAAGTAGACGTAGACGCTGAGTGGTAGCGGCTAAGAATTCGTAAAATTAAGCCAAATCCTTCTGCAACATGATTTTGTGTTCAACAAAACGTGTTGCGCCGACCCCAAGTACCTAATTAAGATAAGGGTAGGAAGATGATGATGAGACGTGGCACACTGCCTGCGTTGCGTAGCACTTTATCACGCGCGTAATGTGGTGTGGCCTGTCTCATGCAGACATACATAACAACGTCGGAATTCGGACTGGTTCAACCCTTGAAAGATTAAGGGTTTTTTACATGTAAAGCCCCCGTGTTGTAGGTATAAGAATGCTGGTTCATTAATATTTTAGCAATTTGGCCCAGCTCTTTTTACACACGCAATATCCCTGTGTTGTAGGTCTATCAGACGTGCCCGGCGAAGCCATGGTGAAGCTGTACTGCCCGCGCTGCACGGACGTGTACACGCCCAAGTCGTCGCGCCACCACCACACGGACGGCGCGTACTTCGGCACCGGGTTCCCGCACATGGTGTTCATGGTGCACCCGGAGTACCGCCCAAAGCGGCCCGCCTCACAGTTCGTGCCCAGGTCAGTGGCTCAACCTTAGACAAGCTACACAACCTCTCTGTCTATCAGTAGACGTAAGCGTCTATATGTAGCTCTCTTGATTACGCTAGACACAACGGCCAGTGGATTTTCTTAGGCAAATAAGCGATGTACCTGGACAATCGACGTTTTAGAGTCTGAAGAGTGTTTAGTCATAAGCTAGCTACACAACCTGCCTATCTATCAGTAGCAAATCGACACTGACAACACCATAGTACTATACATATTCTCCTACATTTGACGTAAGCATGTATATGTAGAGCTCTGCTTATAGCTTGCTTATACTAGACCAATATACACACACAACATAATACACTACATTAATAGACACACACTCACTGTGAAGTGGTCGCGCCACCACCACACGGACGGCGCGTACTTCGGCACCGGGTTCCCGCACATGGTGTTCATGGTGCACCCGGAGTACCGCCCCAAGCGGCCCGCCTCACAGTTCATGCCCAGGTCAGTAGCTAAACCTTACACAAGCTACACAACCTCTCTGTCTATCAGTCAACATAAGACACTACTACACTAATACACACACACTCACTGTGAAGTGGTCGCGCCACCACCACACGGACGGCGCGTACTTCGGCACCGGGTTCCCGCACATGGTGTTCATGGTGCACCCGGAGTACCGCCCAAAGCGGCCCGCCTCACAGTTCGTGCCCAGGTCAGTGGCTCAACCCAGACAAGCTACACAACCTCTCTGTCTATCAGTAGACGTAAGCGTCTATATGTAGCTCTTTGATTACGCTAGACACAACGGCCAGTGGATTTTCTTAGGCAAATAAGCGATGTACCTGGACAATCGACGTTTTAGAGTCTGAAGAGGTTTAGTCATAAGCTAGCTACACAACCTGCCTATCTATCAGTAGCAAATCGACACTGACAACACCATAGTACTATACATATTCTCCTACATTTGACGTAAGCATGTATATGTAGAGCTCTGCTTATAGCTTGCTTATACTAGACCAATATACACACACAACATAATAACTACATTAATAGACACACACTCACTGTGAAGTGGTCGCGCCACCACCACACGGACGGCGCGTACTTCGGCACCGGGTTCCCGCACATGGTGTTCATGGTGCACCCGGAGTACCGCCCCAAGCGGCCCGCCTCACAGTTCATGCCCAGGTCAGTAGCTAAACCTTACACAAGCTACACAACCTCTCTGTCTATCAGTCAACATGAGACACTACTACACTTATACACACACTCACTGTGAAGTGGTCGCGCCACCACCACACGGACGGCGCGTACTTCGGCACCGGGTTCCCGCACATGGTGTTCATGGTGCACCCGGAGTACCGCCCCAAGCGGCCCGCCTCACAGTTCATGCCCAGGTCAGTAGCTAAACCTTACACAAGCTACACAACCTCTCTGTCTATCAGTCAACATAAGACACTACCACACTAATACACACACACTCACTGTGAAGTGGTCGCGCCACCACCACACGGACGGCGCGTACTTCGGCACCGGGTTCCCGCACATGGTGTTCATGGTGCACCCGGAGTACCGCCCCAAGCGGCCCGCCTCACAGTTCGTGCCCAGGTCAGTGGCTAAACCTTAGACAAGCTACACAACCTCTCTGTCTATCAGTAGCAAATCGACACTGACTATTACACTATAATACTATAGTGCGTTTCATCAAATATGTAGTTCTTATGGCATCATGTTGATGGCATTGGAAAACCGTATGTAATATTATGGCCGCCGTATAATATTACATGCGGTTTTCCAATGCTACCAATATGATGCCAGAGGAGCTATTTGATGAAACGCACTATATACATATCTCTCCTACATTTGACGTAAGCATGTATATGTAGCTCTCTTGCTTACGCTAGGCACAACGGCCCCGATACAAGCACTCTATAGCTTTCTTGCATATACTCTAAGGACTAGACTAATAAACACACACAATATAATACACTACACTAATACACACACACTCACTGTGAAGTGGTCGCGCCACCACCACACGGACGGCGCGTACTTCGGCACCGGGTTCCCGCACATGGTGTTCATGGTGCACCCGGAGTACCGCCCCAAGCGGCCCGCCTCACAGTTCGTGCCCAGGTCAGTGGCTCAACCTTAGACAAGCTACACAACCTCTCTGTCTATCAGTAGCAAATCGTTACCGACAACACCATAATCGACACTGAAAACGCCACAACCACATATTTCTCTTATATCCGCCTGGAGCAATACAAGCACTCTAGTATAGCATGCTTATACATATACATACTCTAAGTACTAGACTAATAAAAACACACAGCATAATACACTACACTAATATAGGGTTTATTTTTATTAGTGGCGGATCCGTTAAGGGTGTGTTCTGTCAATGAAACTGAACAACTTTCCCCAAGGAACATAGGTCCAAATACGAAAAAAAATTTTGGTCTTCCCATACTAAGTGTGTTGGCGGGCCAGGTCAATTTGTATGGAGGGCCAAATTTTTAATATTCGGCCTATGTTCCTTGGGGAAAGTTGTTCGGTTTCATTGACAGAACACACCCTTAACGGATCCGCCACTAATAAAAATACACCCTATATACATACATCCACTGTGAAGTGGTCGCGCCACCACCACACGGACGGCGCGTACTTCGGCACCGGGTTCCCGCACATGGTGTTCATGGTGCACCCGGAGTACCGCCCCAAGCGGCCCGCCTCACAGTTCGTGCCCAGGTCAGTGGCTAAACCTTACACAAGCTACACAACCTCTCTGTCTATCAGTCAACATAAGACACTACTACACTAATACACACACACTCACTGTGAAGTGGTCGCGCCACCACCACACGGACGGCGCGTACTTCGGCACCGGGACCCGCACATGGTGTTCATGGTGCACCCGGAGTACCGCCCCAAGCGGCCCGCCTCACAGTTCGTGCCCAGGTCAGTGGCTAATCCCTGGACAAGCTATACAACCTCTCTGTCTATCAGTCAACATAAGACACTACTACACTAATACACACACACTCACTGTGAAGTGGTCGCGCCACCACCACACGGACGGCGCGTACTTCGGCACCGGGTTCCCGCACATGGTGTTCATGGTGCACCCGGAGTACCGCCCCAAGCGGCCCGCCTCACAGTTCGTGCCCAGGTCAGTGGCTAAACCTTAGACAAGCTACACAACCTCTCTGTCTATCAGTCAACATAAGACACTACCACACTAATACACACACACTCACTGTGAAGTGGTCGCGCCACCACCACACGGACGGCGCGTACTTCGGCACCGGGTACCCGCACATGGTGTTTATGGTGCACCCGGAGTACCGCCCCAAGCGGCCCGCCTCACAGTTCGTGCCCAGGTCAGTCGCTAAATCTTGGACAAGCTACACAACCTCTCAAACTGACAACACCATAATAGCTGTACTTACTAGACTTACACACACAACATAATACACTACACTCGAGTGCGTTTCATCTTTTAGTTTCCTATGGCGTCATGTTAGTAGCATTGGTTTGTATGTAATATTATACGGCGGCCATACTATTACATACAAATTTCCAATGCTACCAACATGACGCCACAGGAACTATAAGATTAAACGCACTCTAATACACACACACTCACTGTGAAGTGGTCGCGCCACCACCACACGGACGGCGCGTACTTCGGCACCGGGTTCCCGCACATGGTGTTCATGGTGCACCCGGAGTACCGCCCCAAGCGGCCCGCCTCACAGTTCGTGCCCAGGTCAGTGGCTCAACCTTAGACAAGCTACACAACCTCTCTGTCTATCAGTAGACGTAAGCGTCTATATGTAGCTCTCTTGATTACGCTAGACACAACGGCCAGTGGATTTTCTTAGGCAAATAAGCGATGTACCTGGACAATCGACGTTTTAGAGTCTGAAGAGTGTTTAGTCATAAGCTAGCTACACAACCTGCCTATCTATCAGTAGCAAATCGACACTGACAACACCATAGTACTATACATATTCTCCTACATTTGACGTAAGCATGTATATGTAGAGCTCTGCTTATAGCTTGCTTATACTAGACCAATATACACACACAACATAATACACTACATTAATAGACACACACTCACTGTGAAGTGGTCGCGCCACCACCACACGGACGGCGCGTACTTCGGCACCGGGTACCCGCACATGGTGTTTATGGTGCACCCGGAGTACCGCCCCAAGCGGCCCGCCTCACAGTTCGTGCCCAGGTCAGTGGCTAAACCTTAGACAAGCTACACAACCTCTCCCATAGACAACACCATGATACTATACATATTTTCCCTACTGCGCATATGTACTCTTGCTTACGCTAGGCACAACGGGTCCTATACAAGCACTCTATAGCTTGCTTATACATATAACTTTTGAAGCACTCGCGATAGATTGTTAGGTAGGTAAATAAGCGATTTACCTGGAAAACCGACGTTTTAGTCTTAATTAAGCAAGCTACAAAACCTTTTTGTCTATCAATAGCAAACCGACACTGACAACACCATAATACTCTACATATTTCAACTACATTTCAAATTTAATAAGCATGTTTTATATAGGGTGTCAGGGACAGCTCATAATCCTCCGAATAATGATACGATGCAGCATTCAGACTATAAAACTGAACAACTTCCCATAAGAAAAAAATACAGGAGACTTCAATTTTTTTTGGTATAAAATTATTAACAGGGTCGTGAACTGTCCGATAGAAAAGTCCCCACATACCTGTTGTCAACAATTCAGTACGTGTTGTCAAAAATTGAAGGCCTGCATTCAACGATTCAAGATTCGTTGTCGGCAATTCAGTGTCTTTGGTAAATAAGTTAATACCTATAGAAACAATGAAATACCGTTAGGTTTACACTTGTAACTTGGATTTCATTTATTTTTGTAAGGTTTATTTTCTTTTTTTCTTATGATTAAGTTAGGTAAGGAAATATCTCATTTATACTTTACTTTGACTAAATACAAACCTTCGTGACGAATTTTAGGTCGGTACAACGATTGGAAGATATAGATAATTTTTTTGTTTTAGTTCCTTAGGGGTATGAATTTACACCTTCATTATTTTTAAAACCGACTCACATTTGGCCATTTTCAGATTTTTTCCTTTATCTTGACCTAAAGACCTACCTCCATGCCAAATTTCAAGTCAGTACGACCAGTGGAAGTGGTCTAGGTTTTTTGATGAGTGAGTGAGTGAGTGAGTGAGTCAGTGAGTTTATAGTAAAAATAGCGATTTTCTGACGTCAATATCTCAAGACCTACAATAGGTACATTAATGAAATTTTGTATTTTAGATAAGTAAGTAGATCTCGACAGATACTAGAAATTTCATATGCGTAGATAAAATAGATTTTGAGTTATAGGTGGGTCGAACTTGGCCCGAAATGGTTCGTGTAATATAACCCACGGCCGGTGTGTCGCTTTTTTGCTCGAACTTGGCGGACACACTGCCGTGTGTCTAGATAAGAATGTTGGAAAGGGAAGGCCTCCACGAACATACCTCGATTAAATCGGGGACGTGCTAAAGAAAGGTCAGATCAAAAGTACCCTAAACCGACGAGCATGTATGAAAAGATTGATGAATGTGGAGGAAGCAATAGAGGTCTGTTAGAACTCAGGATCGTAGCATTTGAGGATCGTAGCAAGTGGAAGGATGTAGTCTCCAACCAAAAAAAATATGTATTTCAATACCTATTCAATCATGTAAACTTGTATTCAATATCTATTGTCATCAAGTCAATACAAGAGTCAATACAATGTCAATGATTCAAGACCTGCTGTCAACAGTTCAAGAAAACCTTAAGTGAACAAAATCATCGCCTTTAACCATAACAGCCACAACAGTCCACTGCTGGACATGGCCTCCCCCTATCGGGGGGTATTGCCATACTCACCACGCTTGGCAGGCGGATTGGCGAGCGCAGTGCAGGATGTTGCACTGACAGAGAACGCTGCTGCCCATTCCCTGTGATGATTATCCGTTAGTCGCTTTTTACGACACCCACGGGTGGAATTGGGGTGATGCTATTCTAAGCCGGCATCACACGGCATCGCCTTTGCTCAGCAATAATTACAATTGCAGTGTATACAAGCAGCAATACGGTTTGGGCCCTTAACCTTATAACGTCGCCTTTTACGAAACACCCTGAGTGACTTAGGGGTGTTAGTTTTCTTAGCCGCTACCTACCCTATAATGTATTTCTCATTCTATATAGGGTTACATTTAATTAAATACAAATCTCTTGAGGGTGTGGTCTACTCACGTAACTGAACAACTTTTGTTTAAAACTTTTCTTGAAAATATGAAAAAAAAATTAGGTCCTCCCGTACAAAAATGTTGAAAAAGTGAGTTACTTAGTATGGGAGGTCCAATTTTTATTTTTATATTTCAAACAAAAGTTGTTCAGTTTGGCGAGTATGACACACCCTTAAGAGATTTGTACTTAATTAAATGTAACCCTATATAAACCTACAATATTGTTTCTTCGGCAGGTTGTACGGGTTCAAGATCCACCCGCTCGCGTACCAGATTCAGCAGCAGGCGGCAGTGAACTTCAAGGCGCCGCTGCGGGCGTTCTCGTTAAACAACGGTAAACGCTAGGCCCGGCCGAGCCTCGCCCCCCGCGCCCCGCGCGCCCCGAGACGTACAGACACTCGCAACGTCTGCGCTCAGCTCTGGAAGGACATACTAGACTTATAGCGGGTGACGTCACGACATGGCGGTATGGTAAACAGTAGGCAGTGGGGTAGGTCGATGCGATGTAAGCTCAGGCTGGGTTGGACAGTTCGGACCGCTCGTATACCGCACGCATACAGCATATTCATAACGATTCATTTGGCAACATTTGTTTCGCGACTTCGGGTCACGTGAGGGCAGGTATTCATTGGGGACAAAATCCCAGAAACATTTTCCTATTCAATGTTCCGGGACAATGTTCCCGAAGAGTTCCTAACGAAGACGCACGCTACTTGCAGTAGGTGGTTCAAAAACTCTGACACCAGGGTTCATCGGGCCGTTGAATGACTCGGTGTCCCACACGAAGAGAGAAAGAGAGTTGGAACTTTGTTCCGAAATATTGTTTAAAACACGTCTTCATTGGGAATATTTATTGGGGAACTTTTATGTTTATGCAATGTTTCGGAACTTTGCCCCCAATCTGTCCCTAATGAATTGACTCGTTGCCGCGATACACTCGTGTATGTTGCAAAACAATGTCTCGGAACAAATAATGCCGACATTGGCGATTCGAGTGTATAACCGAACATGAGCTTGACTACATTGCCTCGATTCTGTTCTGACAGAAAACTCCTTTAGACTTTAGAATTTTCCAATACAAGATTGGGGCATCATTACACTTACTATAATAGTTAACCTTTTTATACCTGCCTAGGGCCAGTTATGGGGTGATAGCAATAAACTTAGACTAAAGATCAAACTTTGATATAACCTGATGTATAGAAGAAAGGAACCCGAAATGGCAATATTATTGTTAGCATCTTCATGACATTCGAGCAAGATGTCAACAACAATGTTGCCATTTCGGGTCCCTTTCTTCTATGAATCAGGTATTACTTGGTAGTGGACAAACGTGAAATGTCCCAATTATGAATCTCATACATAATTGGGACACCAAATCCTTGATATACCAGAAAGAAGTTCCTAGTTAGCGAGGCTCTGATGAATTGTGACTTATGAAATCAAAATGGGAATTTGAAAGTGAGAAACTTTATAACACTGAGGCATTTACTTTTTTGAAATCCTACAGGTGCTTTGATTGAAATAGGTAAATAAGAAAAATAATAGGATATCTCTGTCATGTTGTGTCGTCATCTTCGGTAAATCAACTCTGGGGTGTTTAAAACGAAAGATTTTGATCATGGTCGTGGGTCGTGTCTAAAACACTCCTAAAATAAACTCATTGTTGTTGTTTGCAACTAATTTCAAAATTTCTGTTTGGGCATGTTTTTAAAATCGGTGCGTTTGTGTCGTTGTGTTCTTTCTATAAAATTTAACTTTCATGCTTCTGTGAACTGACCGAGACCATTTGGCGATATGTTGATTGGGTAAAACTTCAGGATAGAGAGAGAAAACTATGTCGTTCTCTGTCTTTTCTGTTGTACCTCTCGATATATTGTGAAATGGTGTAAAATTACTCCGATCCTAACTGAACCGACGCGACGCCAAGAGTGTCTGTATCGTGCGTTGATAAAATCGAAACTAAGCAATCTTAACGGCCGATTTACTCTTCGACTTTCTGACCTGTGCGAAAGAGAGATATCTCGTATCTCTTTCATTCATAGAAAGTGCAGTGTAAATCGGCCTACTCACAGCCGGGACGTGCTACCGAAGCATTTACTATGAAACTGTTTAAATAAAACGGGCCATTATGTAAACCTACTGCACTCGACTTAATATTTGAGCTGTAGCCATGGCGGCCCGGAGCCTTAAACCACTAGCAATAATAAATTCACCATCATTTGACACACCATGTAGAACAGTAAATTCAGTACAAGGGCGTAGGCCTTTTTCATAATAGTATAGTAGTTATTTTTCAATCAGTCTATAAAGGTAAGGTTCGATATAGCCAATGTATTTGTAGTTCCCATTTATTAATATATTTAAAAGTGAACTAGGGACGTGTAAGTTTTTATTTTTATATCCGTTAATCCAAGATAATTTCACGATTTTGCGCGTTTGTTTCCGAGGAGTATACTTACTCTTTACTGTATCGGTTTCAGTAATTATTAATAAATAATAATATGACAAGTACTGGCCTTTTTTCTTGCTTATCCTGCATGCGTTCCTTCTATCGAAAGTAATGAAATTAAAATGGATTTCGAGCGGCATTGTTATGTGGCGAAATAACACCGAAAACGATCATCATTTTTATTCTCGTAAATAGCTTTTGATCTGTTGCGATTTTGATTCGTAGTGTGGATCCGATGATCTTTAGTTAGTTGAGAGTTCGCTAGATAGAAGTTATGGCTATTCACACCGCACACGACACAGTTGTCACGAAAATTGCAAAACAGGTGAGAAATAAAATGCGATTAAAATTTGTATAGCACTTATTGAGTATGGCTTTTCACGCAGGCTTCAACTCGCCTTCGCTTTGTCTTGGGCTCAATTCACACTGCAGTGGCGGCGGCGGGCGGCGCAGCGGCCGGCTATTTAGTGGCTAACTATTATAAGTTTTATGTAGGTTATGCAAATTTCTCTAGGGTGCGCTGCTTGGCAATCCATTTTGAGTTTTATGTCCATTGGGGGGGTCGTTACATAAAACTACAATTCACAAGCCGATGCAAGTACATTCGTTAAGTAGCCGCCTTATACTTACGCCTACTCATTCTGGTACAATGTCGAACTCTACGCAACGAACATTACAATTGAATTTGTGAATTAAATTTCATGTAACTACTCCCAACGAATGCGCTTGGTCTGGCGAGCCGTCTCTTTGCACCACTGCTACCTTGGTGCGAATTGAGCCTAGATTTCATGAGCTTGCAGTGAGGCGCGTGGCTCACCCCCGCCCGGTGTGAATAGACCATAATACAGTAGTTTATTTCAATTGGAGACAAAAATGTTAACCGTAGAAAATGTTTGTTTGCCGCAGAGACGAAGACAACCGGTAACATTCCAAAATGATTAAATAGCCACCGCGTGCGTCCGGTGCACTGCACTCGCCGACCCGTCCGCGAAACCGCGACTTGACCAGTGTTCGGCCGACCAATAGCGACCACCTATCTACCAGCTGTAATTTAATGATAAAATATTTATTAAAACAATTAGTTTATGATTCCTTATTTAACATACAGTTATGTTTTAAATTCAATAAAGTTTATTTTTACGTTTTCTGTATTTTGTTTTTCTTTTAAGTTTTTGCCTTAAATTGTACAACATCACTAGATGTGCGTTTGGCAGACTACTGTTTTAACAACTTGAAAAGAAAGATTTCTTCAGCTGGGCTTCTAGCCATGGCCCGCAATATAAAAATTATGAGGATTGGTTTTCTTGGTACTTATTTAGGGTGTAAGAGGGATTTTCTTGAATTTAAATATACAAGTACGATGTGATTGCTAATGAGGAACTGTCCCGTGCCATGTTATTGTAAAGAAAGTATAGATGGCGCGTTCCATAGTCGTATATCTACATAATGATCAAGATAATGATAGAGCGCGCCATCTATATTTTTCTTTTCAATAACGTGCGTGGCCCTTGACAGTTTCTCAAAGAATAACTGCAAATATTTTAAGGGGTGAACCTTGGGGCTGAACGAACCGTATAGGAGATCCAATTTATTTTATTCATAACATTTCGACATAAGTTCCTTGAGATTTTTAAACATCCTATATTAAACTGGGTGCACCGTGAGTGACTTTACTCCATACACTCGTTCACTCTGTATTATCAGATGAACTAGCCGGTTACGTCATGTGCATACCTAACTACCTGGCTACATTCAACTCTAGGTACCTACAGGTAAAATTCGATTTTGATTGCGTAGCCGGTTAGCCAGGGACGGGTAACGAAAACTTTGTAGGCGTGCTCGATCATGAAACTGAACAACTTTCCCCAAGGAACGTAGGTCGAAATACGAAAAAAAAAATTGGGTTTCCTATACTATGTGTGTTGGCCGGCCGGGTCAATTTGTATGGGAGGGCCAATTTTTTTTTCATATTTCGACCTATGTTCCTTGGGGAAAGTTGTTCAGTTTCATTGGCAGAACACACCCTTAACGGATCCGCCACTTATAAAATTACACCCTATATTATGTTCGTCTATTGATAGCATTAGCAGTTATGTGTGGACAATGTGTGAAGGTTTGGAATCGTCAATATCGTCATATCATCGCGGAGCAGCAGGCAGAAAAAAGTTAACGATGGTGCGTAAGTATATTCTAATGGTAATATAAGATGGGGTTGGTGTAAAGTATGTAGTATTCTCTTAAAATGATAAACAATTAAAGGTTTGGTATTACCAAGCAGTGTAAAAAATGCAAACCAATGCAATGGCTAATGATGCTAAGTAACTATAGAAAGTGAAGGCATGATTTTCCTACCCGCACTAAAAAAACGGTAGGTAAGCAGATGTGCTGCCGATAGTACTTTATTAACATGAACCAAAACGGCTCCGAAGAGAAAATGCGCACCCTGGCCAAAGAATACTAACTATAGCTAACCGCTCCCTGGCGCACCCCCCGAAAGCTTAAAAAAATACGAATGAAATGAATGAATGTATCGGTTCCATAGAACTAAAACCTAAAACTACACTAGAACATACTGGAATCAAACTGGGATGCACGACTTAAAATAATCCAGTGAAAATCAGAATCAAATACCCGACACAGTAAGGTAAGTATCCTATGATAATGATGAGATTACCTACGAGTTTATTTCTATCAATTAGAGCTGTTTTTTCTTAACAATAGAACAGTTCGCATATTATTATTAGGTAACACTAGCTGCCCGTCAGCGGTTTCACCCGCTGCAACCTATTATTCCGCGGGAAAAAAGCTTTATTCGCCAAGAGATGTCGCTGTTAGTTTTCGGCGAAAACGTTTAAAACGCGAATCGGCTCAGTCACGCCACCTATTTCAAAAATATTGGAAAATGCGAGATCCCGTGGGAATGAGACATTTTTCCGTGGTAAAAAGTATCCTATGTGTTATTCCAGATGCCCTTTTATATTTCTGCAAAGTTTCATGTCAATCTAATTAGCCGTTTTTGCGTAATGTCGTAACAAACACACACACAAACATCCGCCTTTATAATATTAGTAGGACTAGTAGGATAGTAGGAAGTAGGATAACAAAAAACAAATCCCCGGGCGGACCGGCTGAATTTGACTAAATACTATAAAAACTTAGGTATACCTACTTATCATAACAGTGTGTTGTGTTTCATTCACTTTCCCAGAATACCTGTGCAGGTGAAGAGTACCCACGCATGCGTGCCCCCGGGCCAGGGCAGCACCTATCACTAGTGATGTGATACAGCAAGTGATAAAAATAAGATATGATATGAATCAAAACAGGCTATATTAGCATATTGAAATAAATTTTATCTTTTATTGTTAGTGTAGGTATATTCAGATAGACAATTTCAAAACTCCTCATGAAATAGTTATTGCAAAGCTACAAAACTTGCATTACAGGATACATTTCAACAGGCGCTTTTGTAAAAGTAAAATATCAACTAAGTACAATAATATCGTTATCAAGGTCCAAATACGTATCCACATACCTACATATGTACATAGTTGCTTGTGAACGAATAGACAATTTTAAAACTCCTCAATAAACAGTTGATGCTAAGCTACAAAACTTGCATTGCAGTATACATTTCAACAGGCGCTTTAGTAAAAGTAAAAAATAATATCGTTATCAAGGCCCAAATACGTATCTACATACATAGTAGCGCCCTGATCTCGGCGCAGGCCTACGCTGCAGCATTTTCAGGGTCACATCTCAGTGGGCTGCAAGCAGCCGGCGAGAGCGCACGATGTCGGCGCTATGACGACGCCACGCGAGCGCCGCGACGACGATACCGTTGAGCTATTACCTCTAAAGTCTGCTCTAGTGAATAATAATAACAGGGAAGATGAATCGTATTATCCGTCTTCGCCCCCGATCCCATACAACCCGTCCAGTAGCAATCTGGGAGACTACACGCTGCTCTCGAAGCGGACGCCGGCCTCTAAAAGGTGAGTCTTTGTCTGTTTTTGTTGCTGATTCGCGAATTCCAGCTGGTAAAGCGTAAAATTATTCAATTAGGAAAAGTTCAGATTTTTCGTAAAGTGGAAATCGTTTTCAATTTTTTAATATACTTATCGTAGGTAATTGTTATCAATATTTTTCCAATTTAAAGTACAGGCTCATAAATAAATAAAAAAAAGCTAAACTATTAATTATGTATGATAAATATTAAATGATGAATACCCCATATAAAATACTGGCTAAGAGCATGTCAGATAGGACCACGAATAGGGTTTCGCAGTCAACGTTTAAATTTCAGGTTTTTCAGCGTTACAAAGTTAATTTTGTTGCTGGTTTGTTTGCAGCTGTATGGTTACCAACCGTAAATAGAAAAACTTTTATTTTTCTGAAACCTGCAGTGGTACAGTATCCGTTATAGTTTTTATAGTAACTTCGGATTGTAAACTACCTTTTTCCATATTTTTTCAATATTAGTTTTTATACTTTAGAAGTAGCTGGAACAAATTATGGGTCAAAAACGCCCCTTTCAAAAGCAAATATCTCAAAACAGAAACATTTTAGTGACTTTGTTTCAAAGAAACCTCCCCTTAGTTTTAAGACTTATTCAACGATATCCTAGGTACTCAATATTACAGAAGAAAAATATTATTTTTTGCCCCCCATTCACTTGTATTAGCCCAAAAAACATTTAAGTAATATAATTTTTCTGAATATTTCTGTATTTGGCTAAACACGATCTATTTGCTCACCAAATTTGATATCTATCGATAGCTTCAAAACTGACAAAGGCATACAGACAGACGACAGCTTGACGAAATGATAAGGGTTTCTATAAGCTACGAAACCCTGAAACCCTAGAAACGGTGTTAACCATGGTTTGCTATGCGGTTCGTTATATTCTTTTTAATTCAGACTTTTACGGTAGTATTTGCGATATAAATAATAACAATCTCGATCAATCAAAAGGAAATACTTACTAAGAAAATGTTTTGGCAGTATCATCGGACGAAACACTGCGTCTTTGCTTGCAGTTGCGTTTAGTTTATTCAGTCGCGGAATTTTAAAAGGACATAAATATTTTTCCTTAGCTGAACACTTTTTTTTCTGTTGTTGATATGATGCAGAGATTGTGTTAATGATAATGTTACAGTATTCTGAAAAAATAATGATTCTTCTCCCTATCAAGTAGTCGAAAAGAAAATCTATATTCAAAGCCTAAAGAAGACTTGTTGGCTATTTTATTTTTTGTCGCATCGTACGCTGTAGTACAACAAAAACCTTTCCACTTGATGAAATGAGAAAGGGCCACATTATAGCTGGCGCACTTTATCTTCATACCTATGTCGTGATAGAGTGCTTCATCTATACCTACTATTTTCAATAACGTGGCGCTGGACAATGCCTCATAGCAAACCGTGTCCCCAGATTGCTGACATCGAAGCACCCGACCAGCCAGCAGTCGTCGTCAGCGCAGCCGCCGCTGGTGACGCTATGCGGGGCGCCGGCGCCGTCGCGGAAGCGCGAGGAGCAGACCGCCATGGCCAACCTCAGGAAGAAGGTGGCGCCCGCGATGCTGGTGCACGACAGGTAGCTATCATAGACCACTGCTGGACTAAGGAGAGTGATGCTGGTGCACGACAGGTAGCTATCATAGCGCAGTAGTGACGCATGCATCATAGCGCAGCCCCAGCTAGTGTCACTATGTATCATAGCGCAGCCCCAGCTAGTGTCACTATGTATCATAGCGCAGCCCCAGCTAGTGTCACTATGTATCATAGCGCAGCCCCAGCTAGTGTCACTATGTATCATAGCGCAGCCCCCGCTAGTGTCACTATGTATCATAGCGCAGCCCCAGCTAGTGTCACTAGTTACTATGCATCATAGCGCAGCCCCCGCTAGTGTCACTAGTTACTATGCACCATAGCGCAGCCCCCGCTAGTGTCACTATGCATCATAGCGCAGCCCCCGCTAGTGTCACTATGCATCATAGCGCAGCCCCCGCTAGTGTCACTACATCATAGCGCAGCCCCCGCTAGTGTCACTATGCATCATAGCGCAGCCCCGCTAGTGTCACTATGCATCATAGCGCAGCCCCGCTAGTGTCACTATGCATCATAGCGCAGCCCCGCTAGTGTCACTATGCATCATAGCGCAGCCCCGCTAGTGTCACTATGCATCATAGCGCAGCCCCGCTAGTGTCACTATGCATCATAGCGCAGCCCCGCTAGTGTCACTAGTTACTATGCATCATAGCGCAGCCCCCGCTAGTGTCACTTGTTATGCATCATAGCGCAGCCCCGCTAGTGTCACTATGCATCATAGCGCAGCCCCGCTAGTGTCACTATGCATCATAGCGCAGCCCCGCTAGTGTCACTATGCATCATAGCGCAGCCCCAGCTAGTGTCACTATGCATCATAGCGCAGCCCCCGCTAGTGTCACTATGCATCATAGCGCAGCCCCCGCTAGTGTCACTATGCATCATAGCGCAGCCCCCGCTAGTGTCACTATGCATCATAGCGCAGCCCCCGCTAGTGTCACTAGTTACTATGCACCATAGCGCAGCCCCCGCTAGTGTCACTAGTTACTATGCACCATAGCGCAGCCCCCGCTAGTGTCACTATGCACCATAGCGCAGCCCCCGCTAGTGTCACTATGTATCATAGCGCAGCCCCCGCTAGTGTCACTAGTTACTATGCATCATAGCGCAGCCCCCGCTAGTGTCACTATGCACCATAGCGCAGCCCCCGCTAGTGTCACTATGCATCATAGCGCAGCCCCCGCTAGTGTCACTATGCATCATAGCGCAGCCCCCGCTAGTGTCACTATGCACCATAGCGCAGCCCCCGCTAGTGTCACTATGCATCATAGCGCAGCCCCGCTAGTGTCACTATGCATCATAGCGCAGCCCCGCTAGTGTCACTATGCATCATAGCGCAGCCCCCGCTAGTGTCACTATGCATCATAGCCCCCGCTAGTGTCACTATGCATCATAGCGCAGCCCCGCTAGTGTCACTATGCATCATAGCGCAGCCCCCGCTAGTGTCACTATGCATCATAGCGCAGCCCCCGCTAGTGTCACTATGCATCATAGCGCAGCCCCCGCTAGTGTCACTATGCATCATAGCGCAGCCCCGCTAGTGTCACTATGCATCATAGCGCAGCCCCGCTAGTGTCACTATGCATCATAGCGCAGCCCCCGCTAGTGTCACTATGCATCATAGCGCAGCCCCGCTAGTGTCACTATGCATCAGAGCCAGCCCCGCTAGTGTCACTATGCATCATAGCGCAGCCCCCGCTAGTGTCACTATGCATCATAGCGCAGCCCCCGCTAGTGTCACTATGCATCATAGCGCAGCCCCCGCTAGTGTCACTATGCATCATAGCCCCCGCTAGTGTCACTATGCATCATAGCGCAGCCCCCGCTAGTGTCACTATGCATCATAGCGCAGCCCCCGCTAGTGTCACTATGCATCATAGCGCAGCCCCCGCTAGTGTCACTATGCATCATAGCGCAGCCCCGCTAGTGTCACTATGCATCATAGCCCCCCGCTAGTGTCACTATGCATCATAGCGCAGCCCCCGCTAGTGTCACTATGCATCATAGCCCCCGCTAGTGTCACTATGCATCATAGCGCAGCCCCCGCTAGTGTCACTATGCATCATAGCGCAGCCCCAGCTAGTGTCACTATGCATCATGCGCAGCCCCGCTAGTGTCACTATGCATCATAGCGCAGCCCCGCTAGTGTCACTATGCATCATAGCGCAGCCCCGCTAGTGTCACTATGCATCATAGCGCAGCCCCCGCTAGTGTCACTATCGCAGCATCAGCCCCCGCTAGTGTCACTATGCATCATAGCGCAGCCCCGCTAGTGTCACTATGCATCATAGCGCAGCCCCGCTAGTGTCACTATGCATCATAGCGCAGCCCCCGCTAGTGTCACTATGCATCATAGCGCAGCCCCGCTTGTGTCACTATGCATCATCGCTCAGCCCACGATAGTGTCACTATGAATCATAGCCCCCCGCTAGTGTCACTATGCATCATAGCGCAGCCCCGCTAGTGTCACTATGCATCATAGCCCCCGCTAGTGTCACTATGCATCATAGCGCAGCCCCCGCTAGTGTCACTATGCATCATAGCCCCCGCTAGTGTCACTATGCATCATAGCGCAGCCCCCGCTAGTGTCACTATGCATCATAGCGCAGCCCCAGCTAGTGTCACTAAGAATCAAAGCGCAGCCCCGCTAGTGTCACTATGCATCATAGCGCAGCCCCGCTAGTGTCAAATGCTATCATAGCGCAGCCCCAGCTAGTGTCACTATGCATCATAGCGCAGCCCCGCTAGTGTCACTATGCATCATAGCGCAGCCCCGCTAGTGTCACTATGCATCATAGCGCAGCCCCAGCTAGTGTCACTATGCATCATAGCGCAGCCCCGCTAGTGTCACTATGCATCATAGCGCAGCCCCGCTAGTGTCACTATGCATCATAGCGCAGCCCCAGCTAGTGTCACTATGCATCATAGCGCAGCCCCCGCTAGTGTCACTATGCATCATAGCGCAGCCCCGCTAGTGTCACTATGCATCATAGCGCAGCCCCAGCTAGTGTCACTATGCATCATAGCGCAGCCCCCGCTAGTGTCACTATGCATCATAGCGCAGCCCCGCTAGTGTCACTATGCATCATAGCGCAGCCCCGCTAGTGTCACTATGCATCATAGCGCAGCCCCGCTAGTGTCACTATGCATCATAGCGCAGCCCCGCTAGTGTCACTATGCATCATAGCGCAGCCCCGCTAGTGTCACTATGCATCATAGCGCAGCCCCGCTAGTGTCACTATGCATCATAGCGCAGCCCCGCTAGTGTCACTATGCATCATAGCGCAGCCCCCGCTAGTGTCACTATGCATCATAGCGCAGCCCCCGCTAGTGTCACTATGCATCATAGCGCAGCCCCCGCCAGTGTCACTATGCATCATAGCGCAGCCCCCCCGCTAGTGTCACTATGCATCATAGCGCAGCCCCGCTAGTGTCACTATGCATCATAGCGCAGCCCCCGCTAGTGTCACTATGCATCATAGCGCAGCCCCGCTAGTGTCACTATGCATCATAGCGCAGCCCCGCTAGTGTCACTATGCATCATAGCGCAGCCCCCGCTAGTGTCACTATGCATCATAGCGCAGCCCCCGCTAGTGTCACTATGCATCATAGCGCAGCCCAGCTAGTGTCACTATGCATCATAGCGCAGCCCCCGCTAGTGTCACTATGCATCATAGCGCAGCCCCCGCTAGTGTCACTATGCATCATAGCGCAGCCCCAGCTAGTGTCACTATGCATCATAGCGCAGCCCCCGCTAGTGTCACTATGCATCATAGCGCAGCCCCAGCTAGTGTCACTATGCATCATAGCCCCCGCTAGTGTCACTATGCATCATAGCGCAGCCCCCGCTAGTGTCACTATGCATCATAGCGCAGCCCCAGCTAGTGTCACTATGCATCATAGCGCAGCCCCGCTAGTGTCACTATGCATCATAGCGCAGCCCCCGCTAGTGTCACTATGCATCATAGCGCAGCCCCCGCTAGTGTCACTATGCATCATAGCCCCCGCTAGTGTCACTATGCATCATAGCGCAGCCCCGCTAGTGTCACTATGCATCATAGCGCAGCCCCCGCTAGTGTCACTATGCATCATAGCCCCCGCTAGTGTCACTATGCATCATAGCGCAGCCCCCGCTAGTGTCACTATGCATCATAGCCCCCGCTAGTGTCACTATGCATCATAGCCCAGCCCGCTAGTGTCACTATGCATCATAGCCCCCGCTAGTGTCACTATGCATCATAGCGCAGCCCCCGCTAGTGTCACTATGCATCATAGCGCAGCCCCAGCTAGTGTCACTATGCATCATAGCCCCCGCTAGTGTCACTATGCATCATAGCGCAGCAGCCCAGCTAGTGTCACTATGCATCATAGCGCAGCCCGCAGTGTCACTCATGCATCATAGCGCAGCCCCGCCAGTGTCACTATGCATCATAGCGCAGCCCCGCTAGTGTCACTATGCATCATAGCGCAGCCCCGCTAGTGTCACTATGCATCATAGCCCCCGCCAGTGTCACACATGCATCATAGCGCAGCCCCAGCCAGTGTCACTATGCGCATCAGCGCAGCCCCCGCTGTGTCACTATGCATCATAGCGCAGCCCCCGCTAGTGTCACTTAGCGTATCATAGCGCAGCCCTGCCAGTGTCACTATGCATCATGCAGCGCGCAGCCCTCTGGCCAGTGTCACTATGCATCATAGCGCAGCCCCGGCTAGTGTCACTATGCATCATAGCGCAGCCCCGCTATGTCACTATGCGTACTGCAGCGCAGCCCCCGCTAGTGTCACTATGCATCATAGCGCAGCCCCGCTAGTGTCTACGCATCATAGCGCAGCCCCCGCTAGTGTCACTATGCATCATAGCGCAGCCTCGCTAGTGTCACTTATGCATCATAGCGCAGCCCCCGCCAGTCACTGGTGCATCGCAGCGCAGCCCCGCCAGTGTCACTATGCATCATAGCGCAGCCCCGCTAGTGTCACTATGCATCATAGCCCCGCTAGTGTCACTATGCATCATAGCGCAGCCCCCGCAGTGTCACTATGCATCATAGCGCAGCCCCCGCTAGTGCACTTATGCATCATAGGCAGCCCCCGCTAGTGTCACTTCTTGCATCATAGCGCAGCCCCGCTAGTGTCACTATGCACCATAGCGCAGCCCCGCTAGTGTCACTACGTCATGCGAGCGCAGCCCCGCCAGTGTCACTATGCATCATAGCGCAGCCCCCGCTAGTGTCACTCATGCATCATAGCGCAGCCCCCGCCAGTGTCACTTATGCATCGCAGCGCAGCCCTCCAGTGTCACTATGCACGCAGGAGCGCAGCCCCGCTAGTGTCACTATGCATCATAGCGCAGCCCCGCCAGTGTCACTATGCATCATAGCGCAGCCCTGGCCAGTTACCATGTATCATAGCGCAGCCCCCGCTAGTGTCACTATGCATCATAGCGCAGCCCCGCTAGTGCCACCATGCATCATAGCGCAGCCCCCGCTAGTGCCACTAGGCATCATCGCCCAGCCCCGCTAGTGTCACTATGCATCATAGCGCAGCCCCGCTAGTGTCACTACGCATCACATAAAGCGCAGCCCCGCTAGTGTCACTATGCATCATAGCGCAGCCCCCGCTAGTGTCACTATGCATCAGGTGCAGCCTCGCTAGTGCTTCATGCATCATAGCGCAGCCCTGCCAGGTCACTATGCATCATAGCGCAGCCCCTGCCAGTGTCACTAT
Organism: Phthorimaea operculella; assembly: GCA_024500475.1. Taxonomy (NCBI): domain Eukaryota; kingdom Metazoa; phylum Arthropoda; class Insecta; order Lepidoptera; family Gelechiidae; genus Phthorimaea; species Phthorimaea operculella. The sequence goes on along the minus strand of JANFCV010000320.1, from coordinate 186,834 downwards.
GCATCATAGCGCAGCCCCGCTAGTGTCACTATGCATCATAGCGCAGCCCGCCAGTGTCACTATGCATCATAGCGCAGCCCCCGCTAGTGTCACTATGCATCATAGCGAGCCCCGCTAGTGTCACTATGCATCATAGCGCAGCCCCGCTAGTGTCACTATGCATCGCGCGCAGCCCTGCCAGTGTCACTATGTATCATAGCGCAGCCCTGCTAGTGTCACTATGCACATAAGCAGCCCCTGCTAGTGTCAATACTATGCATCATAGCGCAGCCCGCTAGTGTCACTATGTATCACAGCGCAGCCCCCGCCAGTGTCACTATGCATCATAGCGCAGCCCCGCTAGTGTCACTTTATGCATCATAGCGCAGCCTGGCTAGTGTCACTATGTATCATAGCGCAGCCCCCGCCAGGGACCCTTTGCTTCATAGCGCAGCCCCCGCTAGTGTCACTATGCATCATTAGCGCAGCCCCCGCTAGTGTCACTATGCATCATAGCGCAGCCCCGCTAGTGTCACTATGCACCATAGCGCAGCCCCGCTAGTGTCAATATGCACCATAGCGCAGCCTCGCTAGTGTCACTACTATGTATCATAGCGCAGCCCCAGCTAGTGTCACTATGTATCATAGCGCAGCCCCAGCTAGTGTCACTATGCATCATAGCGCAGCCCCCGCTAGTGTCACTATGCATCATAGCGCAGCCCCGCTAGTGTCACTATGCATCATAGCGCAGCCCCCGCTAGTGTCACTATGCATCATAGCCCCCGCTAGTGTCACTATGCATCATAGCCCCCGCTAGTGTCACTATGCATCATAGCGCAGCCCCCGCTAGTGTCACTATGCATCATAGCGCAGCCCCAGCTAGTGTCACTATGCATCATAGCGCAGCCCCGCTAGTGTCACTATGCATCATAGCGCAGCCCCCGCTAGTGTCACTATGCATCATAGCGCACCCACGGCTAGTGTAACTATGGATCAAAGCGCAGCCCCGTGAGTGTCACTATGCATCATAGCGCAGCCCCCGCTAGTGTCACTATGCATCATAGCCCTGCTAGTGTCACTATGCATCGCAGCCCCGCTAGTGTCACTATGCATCATAGCGCAGCCCCGCTAGTGTCACTATGCATCATAGCGCAGCCCCGCTAGTGTCACTTCATGCATCGCAGCCCCGCTAGTGTCACTATGCATGCATCATGCGCAGCCCTGGCTAGTGTCACTATGCATCATAGCGCAGCCTCAGCTAGTGTCACTATGCATCATAGCGCAGCCCCGCTAGTGTCACTATGCATCATAGCGCAGCCCCCGCTAGTGTCACTATGCATCATAGCGCAGCCCCCGCTAGTGTCACTATGCATCATAGCGCAGCCCCCGCTAGTGTCACTATGTATCATAGCGCAGCCCCCGCTAGTGTCACTATGCATCATAGCGCAGCCCCCGCTAGTGTCACTACATCATAGCGCAGCCCCCGCTAGTGTCACTATGCATCATAGCGCAGCCCCCGCTAGTGTCACTACATCATAGCGCAGCCCCCGCTAGTGTCACTATGCATCATAGCGCAGCCCCCGCTAGTGTCACTATGCATCATAGCGCAGCCCCCGCTAGTGTCACTATGCATCATAGCGCAGCCCCCGCTAGTGTCACTATGCATCATAGCGCAGCCCCAGCTAGTGTCACTATGCATCATAGCGCAGCCCCGCTAGTGTCACTATGCATCATAGCGCAGCCCCCGCTAGTGTCACTACATCATAGCGCAGCCCGCTAGTTTCACTATGCATCATATCGCAGCCCCGCCAGTGTCACTATGCATCATAGCGCAGCCCCCGCTAGTGTCACTATGCATCATAGCGCAGCCCCCGCTAGTGTCACTATGCATCATAGCGCAGCCCAGCTAGTGTCACTACATCATAGCGCAGCCCCGCTAGTGTCACTATACATCATAGCGCAGCCCCTGCTAGTGTCACTATGTATCATAGCGCAGCCCCGCCAGTGTCACTCATCAGCGCAGCCCCGCTAGTGTCACTACATCATAGCGCAGCCCCGCTAGTGTCACTATGCATCATAGCGCAGACCAGCTAGTGTCACTATGCATCATAGCGCAGCCCCCGCTAGTGTCACTATGCATCATAGCGCAGCCCCCGCTAGTGTCACTATGCATCATAGCGCAGCCCCCGCTAGTGTCACTAGTTACTATGCATCATAGCGCAGCCCCCGCTAGTGTCACTATGCATCATAGCGCAGCCCCCGCTAGTGTCACTAGTTACTCGCGCATCATAGCGCAGCCCCCGCTAGTGTCACTAGTTGCATGCATCAGCGCAGCCCCGCTAGTGTCACTATGCATCATAGCGCAGCCCCCGCTAGTGTCACTATGCATCATAGCGCAGCCCCGCTAGTGTCACTACATCATAGCGCAGCCCCGCTAGTGTCACTATGCATCATAGCGCGCAGCCCCCGCTAGTGTCACTATGCATCATAGCGCAGCCCCAGCTAGTGTCACTATGCATCATAGCGCAGCCCCCGCTAGTGTCACTATGCATCATAGCGCAGCCCCAGCTAGTGTCACTATGTATCATAGCGCAGCCCCAGCTAGTGTCACTATGCATCAAAGCGCAGCCCCGCTAGTGTCACTATGCATCATAGCGCAGCCCCAGCTAGTGTCACTATGCATCATAGCGCAGCCCCCGCTAGTGTCACTATGCATCATAGCGCAGCCGCTAGTGTCACTATGCATCATAGCGCAGCCCCAGCTAGTGTCACTATGCACCATAGCGCAGCCCCCGCTAGTGTCACTATGCATCATAGCGCAGCCCCAGCTAGTGTCACTATGCATCATAGCGCAGCCCCAGCTAGTGTCACTATGCATCATAGCGCAGCCCCAGCTAGTGTCACTATGCATCATAGCGCAGCCCCCGCTAGTGTCACTATGCATCATAGCGCAGCCCCAGCTAGTGTCACTATGCATCATAGCGCAGCCCCAGCTAGTGTCACTATGCATCATAGCGCAGCCCCGCTAGTGTCACTATGCATCATAGCCCCCGCTAGTGTCACTATGCATCATAGCGCAGCCCCAGCTAGTGTCACTATGCATCATAGCGCAGCCCCAGCTAGTGTCACTATGCATCATAGCGCAGCCCCAGCTAGTGTCACTATGCATCAGCGCAGCCCCAGCTAGTGTCACTATGCATCATAGCGCAGCCCCAGCTAGTGTCACTATGCATCATAGCGCAGCCCCCGCTAGTGTCACTATGCACCATAGCGCAGCCCCCGCTAGTGTCACTATGCATCATAGCGCAGCCCCCGCTAGTGTCACTATGCATCAAAGCGCAGCCCCCGCTAGTGTCACTATGCATCATAGCGCAGCCCCCGCTAGTGTCACTATGCATCATAGCCCCCGCTAGTGTCACTATGCATCATAGCGCAGCCCCAGCTAGTGTCACTATGCATCATAGCGCAGCCCCAGCTAGTGTCACTATGCATCATAGCGCAGCCCCGCTAGTGTCACTATGCATCATAGCCCCCGCTAGTGTCACTATGCATCATAGCGCAGCCCCCGCTAGTGTCACTATGCATCATAGCCCCCGCTAGTGTCACTATGCATCATAGCGCAGCCCCAGCTAGTGTCACTATGCATCATAGCGCAGCCCCCGCTAGTGTCACTATGCATCATAGCGCACGGGGCGCCGGCGCCGTCGCGGAAGGAGCAGACCGCCATGGCCAACCTCAGGAAGAAGGTGGCGCCCGCCATGCTGGTGCACGACAGGTAGCTATCATAGACCACTGCTGGACAGGTAGCTATCATAGACCACTGCTGGACAGGTAGCTATCATAGACCACTGCTGGACAGGAGGAGCAGACCGCCATGGCCAACCTCAGGAAGAAGGTGGCGCCGGCCATGCTGGTGCACGACAGGTAGCTATCATCCCTTCGGCCGTCTACGAAACCAATGCTACGTAACCGGTTTCGTGAGAAGAATTATAGCACAGCCCTCGCTGGTGACGCACGATTGGTAACTGTCAAAACAGTCCTGATGGTCAGGGAAAGCAGACCGTCATTACCTAAGGAGAGTGATGCTCACGCATGAAAGGTAGCTATTACAGACCACTGCTGGAAAGGGGCTCACAATGACCGCCGGCGCATTGTCGCCAAGGGCAGACTGGCCAATAGCTATCATCATATACTGCTTGAAAGGTCCTCGCACTGAAAGTTTGGCAGGGTTTTGCCACTCATGCAGCTTAGGAAACGCTCCTGCCCTGTATTTTTCTCTGCTGCACGCAAGCTCCACAGAAGATACGTGCGACGTAACACGTGGTATGGGATCTGTCAGACAAGTGATTGTCAGCCGTCATCGATGCAATGCGCGTCTTACGTGTGTAATCTCGCTTAACTATATCAATAAGTATGTAACTTTGGGTATGGTGCAGACTGCAGATGTAACTTTGGGCTTCTTTTTCATACATAAATGGTTTCCAGCGTCAAGATGTCGCACGTCTCACATCTTATCGCATGTATACATGTCTCATGTGAGGTCTAAAAACTGGTGAACTGGTGCCACTAGAGTTTCATGTGAATGCATCATCTTGCTCTGCCAATCCTGCAAATATTTTTTTATTATAGTGTGGCTACGAAATAGCTACGTAACATGCAATGAAGGTTTTAATTCACGGTGCCTACTCTGGAAGCGCTATCCTAGCATTATACCACAAATTATACCAATGAAAATAAACTACTGCACTTAATAGCGTAGCCTTGAACCCCGCACGCAAAATATCAGCTATTTATTGCGGAAAGACAAAAGGAGGCGTATTTTTAAAAAAGCTATCGTATGTGAAAGTCTGCCATTGATTCTACTGTATTCTATTCTACTACTTGCAGGAATTATGACCGGGACTATACATCAATCCATTCACGTATACCATAATCCGTTCTAAAACAACTTACAAGAATAAATAAGAGTAGTAAAAAGCGCCGTGGGATGCCAGCTATAGCATTACCCCAATTCTACCCGTGGGTCTCGTAAAAAGCGGCTATGGGATAATTATCCAGGAAAGGGGCAGCAACGTTCCCAGTGAGTTAAATATCTTACTAAGCGTGGTGAGTATGGCGATACCCCGCGATAGGGGGAGGCCTATGTCCAACATTGGACTGTTGTCGCGTAGAAAGTGTAGTGAGTGGTTAGGTCACGCGTATGCGAAATTGTTTCTAAAATTCTTCACCTTTTAGCTTTGCAACAAAAGTAGGTATAGTATAGATAAAGATATGCTGCTCCCGCATCGGCTTATACAGCCATGAAAAATCTTGCCTCAGACACTGAATAAATCGTCTGTCACAGACGTATGAGGCCAATGATGAGATAGATAGTAATTTGCTATAAATAGCTCACAGGCCCATTTACAATGCGGAGTCTTTGATTAAACCGTAGAGCCGTTTGAAATTGCGCGGTTTTGGCAAGTGCTCTCAACGATCCAGTCAGAGCTGATGAGTTTTAGCATGTTGGCAACTGTGGCCAATAGTCGTACTATATATGAGGTCCTATTAAATTCACTGCAAATATTTCCAGGCCTAGGGTATGTGCTACTCGTGAAACTGAAAAACTTTTCATAGTATCGTTTTTTCGAAATATGAAAAATCTCCAAAACATGTGTCAGTTTGTACGGAAGGTCCAATTTTTTTCAAGAAAATAATATTTTACTATAGTACCGTCATTCGAATAGGCCATATTTGTCAGTTGTCATGTCAAAATCATGTTAATGCTATGACTTAAGGTCTATTCTTCTTTGTTGACATGTTTCCTAGTATGGGTTTGACAGCTGTCAAATATGGCCTATTCGAATGAGTGGTACTTTAAGAAAAGTTGATCAGTTTCACGAGTAGAACATACCCTGAAAATATTTGCAGTGAATTCAATAATTATAGGTCCACCCACCTACGCCAGCGAATCCACCTACACATTATGGGATGATTTTTCTTAGTATTTGTATGTAAAGCCGGTATCAGTTGGTCCCTAAAATGGGTAGGTGGATTTTCTGGCGATAGTACACGGCATGTCAGCCAAAGTTCGGTATCATGGCTCCGGAAATAAATTGCTTAATACTACGACGCTCGTAGCGCAGCACGTAGCACGTAGCACTGTTACGTAGCTACGAGTTACACGTACTCAGAAATACTTATGTTAGGAATTTAGGATTGTTCTAGTCACAAATCTGAAAAACTTTTTAGAAACTTTTCTTCGTAATATGAAAATTCCATACAAAAATTGGGAGATCCAAAAAATCACATTTCGATGAAAAATTTCTAACAAACGTTGTTCAGTTGTAAGACGTGAGATGTAAGATAGCATCTGTAAAACAATTGATCGCTGGAGACGTGAGACGCTTAAAACAGTTTCTATATAAAATGTAAGAAACAAAAAAGACAAAGCTACACACACACGTGAGACGCGCGTCGCATCGACAACGGCTGACATAAATTATCTCGCATAAATAAGTTTAATTTTTACGTAAAATTCTTAGTATTTGTGTTTATATTGTGTTTATTTAAGTGATAAAAGTGGACTACAGTGTTACAATGACCCAGTGCAAATAAAAATAACTGTGTTTTTAGCAAATGTTGTTGGTCAACCAACGGACTAACTATTTGAATCAACGGACTACCTAACGGATTAAACCGGGAGTACTCGGCTTCAACCATGTCCATGATGACAACACGTAGCATGCATGCGAAAAGACAATGGCTAAGCTCCAGCAGAGACTTACTGAAGCCGAGCAAATTAATGAGAAACTTCTAGTGGAACGAGATGAGATTGACTTAGAGATGAAACAGTTAAAATCCAAAACACTCAGCTGACTGACAGTGTTACTACTCTGCGTACACAGTGTGCAGAATCACAAGTGGAGATTGACCAGCATATTCAACATATAGATTCTCTAGAACGTGCCTGATTTGACCTCATCAATGACCTACATTCTGCCCGAGATCGATGCAAATTTTTAAACCAGCAACTAAACGAAGCTAACAAACAGTTAGCGGATTTACACCAAGAAAAAGAAGACATAGAAATAAATTCAGTGTTTCCTACATCATGAACTGAAGTGCAGGACATAAGTACAGTACGCCACACAATTCTTACAAAAGGAAATAAAATAAAGAAATATTTAAGACTAAACAAATTCATTAAAAAGACTAGACATAACCTGAAACTATTAAGATTAACTGTAAAACAACAACCGAATAGAATTAAGAGAATCAATTTATTGAAGCATACTGATGAATATAAACTGTTAATAAGAAAATGCAAGAAGAGTTCCATCAAGCAGAAATAAAGATCAAGCAGATGACGATGCAGATAACAGCATCAGAAAGCTTGCACACAAGTAGCGAGTTGTATATTGATCATCTTCAAACGCAGCTCGCTAATGTTGAGACTAAATATGCAGAGAGCCGATTAGCACATGAGCAACTCTCTCTTGCAACTTCGAGCTACTACAACTACAGCAACAGAATGCAGAGTTACTGGACCTGCTGATGGAAGATGAGGAGTTCACCTTGGCATCCGTGAATACTGATACATCTGATGCACTCGCCACACCTGACGCGCCGGCACCACCTGACGCGCCGGCACCACCAGCCGCGCGGGCACCTCCGCCGCGCGGGCACCACCTGCCGCGCGGCACGCACCGCCGCGCGGGCACCACCTGCCCCGCGGGCACACCCTGCCGCGACGACACCGCCTGCCGTGCCGACACCACCTGCCGCGCGGGCGTCATTTGCCGCGCGGGCACCACCTGCCGCGACGACACGGCCTGCCGTGCGGACACCACCTGCCGCGCGGGCACCACCTGCCGCGACGACACCGCCTGCCGTGCCGACACCACCTGCCGCGCGGGCACCACCTGCCGCGACGACACCGCCTGCCGTGCCGACACCACCTGCCGCGCGGGCGCCACCTGCCGCGCGGGCACCACCTGCGCCTGCCATCGCGGCTGAAGCACCCACCCGGCGAACTCGACGTGGCGGACGAAGTAGAGGTGCTCCTACACTGCCTACACCAACGACTACGTCACCCACCCGGCGAGGACGACGTGGAGGACACCGCGGTGGACGCGGCAGGGGCGCTTCACGTGCTCCTGCCCCCGCCGTGCACCAAGATGCGAGGGCACACCAGGTGTCGGTAGCTGACAGCAACGTGCAGCCTGCGGGGTCACCTGCCGCCTCTCCCATCGAGATCGAGAGGGCTATAGTGACGCCCACCCCAGCCGCTGCACCGCGTTCTTCTAGGGCGTCCACCGTCTCAGCCTAAGCTTGCCTGACCCCGAAGGCACGACGTCGTGACCCATGCCCGTGCCCTACCACTCGACCACACGCAGGACCAGTTCTTGACAGTGACAGTGCATCCAGATCGACAAAGGACCTTCCTTCAGCGAAAAATCCCAAACAGACTATTATTTATTCGGATAAATTAGGTGTAGGTTTTGGACAATTATTGAACTATCGTTTAAATCAACAAGTGACAAACGTGTGTTGTCCTGACGCCTCTTTTGAGGATATTGTTAAACAAGTAGCTGTAGGAAATTGACGAGCACACCACTATAATAATTATGATAGGAAATCATTACATCCTTAGTAGTAGTGCTCTAGATAATAGCTTGGAGGTGTTGCTCAATTTAATACATCAGACAAAGTGCAAGTTCATTTTGTGCAACTTTCCATTTTGTACGAATTTATCAGCTCAACAAAACAAATGTCTGCAAAAAATGAACATGCACTTGTACAATATAACATGTCATCATAGCGATGCTATTTTTATTTTGATGTGAATAATTTTATTCACAAATTTATACTGACTCAGGATACTATGTACCTGTCGGATTATTATAAGAAGCAAGTCGCTACATTGTTAGCATATAATATAAGCGACACAAAATACGTGTCATCATCTACATTAATAAGTAACATTATTAATAATGATTTAAACTAGATTTTAAGACAAAGGAAACCCTGTCTTTGACTGATGTAAATGACATAAACAAACCGGGGTCTTCTTGCACTCAGCATAAGACAAAGGAAAAGCTAAATCAATTACAAGTTTTACATCAAAATATTCAGGGCTTTTCCAGCAAGGTATTGGAAATTGAATTGTTTTTAGAAAAGCATAACTATGATGTAGTCTGCTTTACAGAACATTTCCAAAATGATCATGACATTTTAATAAATTATGAAAATTACTGTATTGCCAGTTCTTTCAACCGAAAATCCGCAATCCATGGAGGCTCATATTAATACTCATTAGAAATAATATTAAATTCAAGGAACGTAAGGATGTTGTTGGATTGTCGGTTGAGAGTTGTACTGAGTTATCTTGTGTTGAGCTGGAAAGTCATGTTATAGTATGCGTATACAGACCGCCTATAGCTAACAATTTTACTACATTATTAGAAGTTATGGAAGATGTACTCAAATTAGTCACAAAAACAAATAAACATGTTATTGTTGCTGGAGACTTTAATGTAGACATTTTAGTAAGAAATGCGTTCAGTGATAAATTTTAGGTCTTTTAAATCATTTAACTTGTCTAATGTATTTTATGAGCCTACTCGTGTGACGGCTACTTCTGCCAAATGTATTGATAATGTATTTAGTGATTGTGACCCTGTAGATAAATGCATTATTAATTCTCTTCAGTCAGATCACAAGGGTCAATCCGTATTATTTCCGTTCAAATTCCATATTAAAACCATCAAAATAGAAACCAGGTGCATCACTGTTAGTAGGTTAGAAAAATACCAAAATGTATTGATGAAGAAATTACCATTCCATAATTATAACTTAGATAATCCTAATACCATATACCAAGACTTTTTTAATTTATTAAGTGAAGAATTTGAACTGATTTTTAACATAGACACAAAAGAAATTAATACGAAATTTAAATTCTGTGATTGGGCGACCAAAGGTCTTAGGATTAGCAGAGATAGACTTTTTGAACTTTACGAGCTTAAAAACATGACAACTGATGGCAGTTTTAATGAGCTGGTAAAAATATTCCAAAACTTTTAAGATAGCTTGTCTAATTGCTAAAGCAAATTTTATTAGTAATAAAATAAAGTCTTCAGACAATAAAATTAAAGCTGTCTGGAAAGTTATTAATAGCGAAACAGGTAAAACTAAGCCACGCGAAAATAACTTTTCCTTAATACTGACAACGGCATGATTAGTACAAATTCAGATGTAGCGCAGGAGTTTGAGTCATTTTTCACAAATATACCGCTAAAAACGACTGAATCACTGAACTCTTCACCATCAATTTCATCTATTTTACTGAAACAAAATGTAGATGTCTGCAATTCGGAATTAAAATTTCATCATGTTAGTCCACAGTGTATTTTAAAAACTTTTAAAGATATTAAGGTTAAGAGCACCGAAGATTTATGGGGCATGTCAGTTAAAGTTTGTAAATCAGTGATTGAATTGTTAGCGCCATATTTGGCTGATATCTTTAATGATTGTATTGATCATGGCATCTTTCCTGATTTAATGAAAGATAGCAAGGTAGTTCCGCTGTTTAAAGCTGGCGACAGACAAGATCCCAGTAACTATAGACCTGTATCTATTCTGCCAGTTCTGAGCAAAGTATTTGAGAAGATCATACTCAATCAAATGCTGTCCCATTTTAATAGAAACAATTTGTTACACAACCAACAATTCGGTTTTACAAAGGGACGTTGTACCACAGATGCTGGTGTTGCTCTGATGAAACATGTATTTAATGCCTGGGAAGAATCAAAGGATGCCATTGGTGTTTTTTGTGATCTTTCCAAAGCGTTTGATTGCGTAGATCATGAAACTTTATTGCTAAAGTTAGACCATTACGGTATTCGAAACACAGCTCTAAAACTGATGAATTCATATTTAGATAATAGAACTCAAAAGGTCCAAATAAATGGCGCCAAATCACAGGGGTCTCGTGTTAAAATTGGTGTGCCTCAGGGCTCTATATTAGGACCATTTTATTTCTAATTTATATAAATGATTTGCCTTACATGGTACAGAACTTGTCCAAGATTGTATTATTTGCTGATGATACATCCCTTATATTTAAGGTTGATAGACATGCACAGAATTATGACGAGGTAAATCACACTCTTGGACAAATTCATAGTTGGTTTACTGCAAATAATTTAGTTCTAAATGCGAAGAAAACAAAATGTGTATTATTTACTTTGCCAAATGTAGTACATTCATCGAGTAATTATGTACAACTTAATAATGAAAATTAGAATTTACTACCAGCACAGTTTTCTTAGGGATTACTCTTGACTCAAAGCTACAATGGGGTCCACATATTACATCTTTATCGGGAAGATTAAGTTCGGCTGCCTATGCGGTACGTAAAATTAGAGAAGTTACGGATATTGCAACTGCACGACTTGTTTACTTTAGTTATTTTCACAGCATTATGTCCTATGGAATTTTGTTGTGGGTCGCGCCGCTGATATTGAAACAATTTTTGTACTTCAAAAAGGGCCATTAGAGCAATTTATAAACTTTGCAGTCGTGACTCCTTAGAGAACTGTTTAAAGAAATTAATATTTTGACCGTACCATGCCAATATATTTACGAAAATATCATGTACGTCAGAAAGAATATAAATACTTTCACTAGAAATTATGAAAGGCATAACCGCAATACAAGGAGTAGAAATGAATTAGATCAACCTAAGTTTAGACTAGCCAAAGTTAGGACTTCATTTCAAGGTCTAAGTATACGATACTATAACAAAATACCGGAAGATATATTAAGTCTATCAGAAAGTAAATTTAAGTCTGTTATTAAGAAAACTTTATGTTATAAAGCTTATTATAAGTTAGATGATTATATTAATGACAAAAATGCGTGGACTTCTGTAATTCCAGCGCAGCACAAGAAACACGCACTTGTTTTGAATACCAAATCAGGACTTACAAGGAGTATAAAATTGTCATAATCAATTGTAACTTCGTCTTAATCATAATTTGAATTTTATATGTACCTACTTTTATTATATTTGATTTGTTTAATATTGACATTCTAAAAGTATTCTTTGTGAATCTACTTGGAAATAAAAGTTTTGAATCATTGAATCATTGACGATCGCTTGTCTGACAGATGTCATGTTGCGCGTCGCGCGTCTTGCCTAAATTCCATTTCTATTTTGCCTTTGAGTGAATATCATTGCCAGATAGTGGAATGATAGAATGGCACTTAGGCCAAGCGGATATGAAGGGGCGTACCAGAAGCAGGCACAGAAGATTGATTGTCGCTTGATGTGGATCGCCATTAGGGTCATTTCCAGTTTCATTGTCGTAGGTCGTTAAACAAAGTAGATATAACCTGGTTCACAAAAGAAGGGGACCCGAAATGGCAACATTTTTATTTGCATCTTTTTCATACATTTGCACAAGATGTCAACAATGTTGCCATTTCGGGTCCTCTTCTTTTGTGAACCAGGTACAGGTAGTAACTTGCCTTAACTTTATTAAATCACAACCAAAACTTTTATTTTTACTTACTAAATACAATAACAGCTTGAATAATAGTCTCTTCTAGATAAAATCATTAGCCACTGTACAAAACCTAAAAAGAAATAATTAGACGCTTTGCAATATAATAAGCACGAATTTGACAGCTGTCAAACGGGGCTTCTTAAAATAGTGGTACTGTAGCATCATCATCATCTTCAACCCTCCTTGGGAATGTAACACTCAAATCAAACCCAAAAATAGTGAATGAGTTTGCCACCTGTTTTTACCATTTTACACCGAAAGAGTTTCGACATGGCGTCGGTACTACTTGGTTCTATAAAGAATGGGATTATAAATGGCGGCTGAGGGTCATACTTCCTCACTCGCACTAAGGCTCTACATACACCACCGTTCCTACTCTCATTTATGGAACCGCCGCCATTTATAATCACTTTATTTGATGAACCAGGTAGAAAGTAGGTAACCCACGGGATTTCTAATGGATACTATACGGTCGAAGAATTATGAAGTTATAAAAAATCAATTACAACAGTGACAACGCGTGGGCGGCTGAGAATTTTTAAAACCAGACAAAGTAAAGTATTGTTTTAGGCGAACGAATTCCTATTTGAGTGATAATTGATGACAGATGACAGCACATTTTCGGTTTTTAAGTCACCCGTGGAATTCGCCAATTTAATTTTAGCACCACTCAGTATAATATTACGTATCCAAAAATTTTCACTTTTAACAGCTTGAATATATATTAAAATTATTAAATAAAATTATTTTGTCGCCTGTTTAAAGTACATATAATATACCCCTTTCTAATTATTTTCACTTCGCGTGACCGGTTGCGTGGCACTGGAATTGCTGATTTTATCATTTAATTTCGTACAGGCGTTTTGTTTACATGTTTCGGATGTAAGAAATCAGTGGGAAAAACTATAATGTGTATGTTGGCACTTGATGGTGTTATTTGTGAATTAGTACTATTTAAACAAATGTATTTTATACCGTTATGTTCGAAATACCAGGATAAACGCTTATAAACCAAGCGTCGCGGCAACGACGCGCGTCAAAAACGCCGTCAAATTTTGACGGCGTCGTTGTCGCTGCGGTCTTGTAGAAAAACTCGACCGCATCCCATACAAAGCTTGATGGGATGCGGTTGAGCTTCTCAGCGCGCTGTCAACGTGACGGCGACGCGGCGGTGTCGTTGACGCTGACGCCCGGTCTTTCTGGTATCCCCATACAAACCAGTCCTTTGACAGCGACAACGACGCCGCCGCGACGCCGCGACGCTTGGAAAATAAGGGGGGAACATATAGAAATGTTTATAGGGTGAAATTTTACTTGTGACTGATAGCAAAAATGCAGGACGGGTTGGTGATAAGGAACAACTTTCCCCAAGGAACATAAGTCGAAATATGAAAGATTTTAACATCCCATACTAACTCAAATCAGATGATCGACAATTTTGTATTGGTTGGTCTTCTTTTAAAAAAAGTGTAGTGTTGCGGCTTAACACGTCTGACCCGGCTTGTCAGAAGACGTGGGTTCGAATCCCGCTGGCGGCGTGAATTTTTTCCGCTTGCTTTGTTTGTATTAACTTTGTAACCAAAAAAGTTAATTATGGTCTTCTTTTTCATATTTCAACCTATGTTCCTGGGTGAAAGATGTTCCTTATCACCAGCGATAGCGGATGCGTCTGTCAAACGTTGCCCGTCGAGGTAGAAAATCACATTTTCTCCAATTTGCTCGGAAATGGCTTCATTACTTTAAAAAGAATACGTCAATGGGCTCTTTTATGTCAAGGCGCAGAGGACTGTAATAGAAATTGCCGGACTAGGCCGGTAAAGAAAAGGTTCTTCTTCACACTTTCGTGATTAGGTGTTTTATAGATCACAATTTGTTTGAAGTTTGAAGGCTGAATGTGAATTTCCGCGCATTCTTTATGAAACGGAACGTAAGCAAAACCAGCGCATGCGCTTGCGAACTTTTAAGTTGTGAAGTGTCAATTTTGTCACGATTTAAATGTTTATTATTTATGTTTCCTTGCAAATTGGAGAAAAGCACTATACAATCCGCGGTTGAAATAAATTTCTGGTCTCGTTTACTTTAGAAGGCCTCGACTTCGTCTCGGCCTTCCAATGCCACTCGACCAGAAATTGCTATATACTCGGCCTGTGACGTAATGTACTATTTCCTAACGCATGCGATAGCGCAGCGCAAAATTTACGTACAAATGGATGCTATATGTGTTTCTCGCCTAGTACCTACAGTCTTATTCTTGTTCAGGTTCATCGGGTCGTTGAACGACTCGGTGTCCCACACGAAGAGAGAGAGATTCTTGTTCGATTGGGTCGTCGAACTGCGCTATGATGAACCCTAGTGTCAGAGTTTTAGAACCGCCTCTGACATGGTTGTGTATCGACCATCATCTAAGTGATCAAAGACAGCAACCGGGACCGACGGCTTAACGTGCTCTCCGAAGCCTAGTAGGTACAGTAAAAATAGTTCAATCAATATTATTTGTTTGTTTCAGAAACAAGAATCACAACAACGACGACTCGAACAAGAACAACAACGAACCGCAGCAGCTTGACAACCGACCAAAACTACTGCAGAAGGTAAGAAACCACGCTTTCATCCTCTGAGAGGTAGGCAGAGTGTCAAATTCGAATGAAGCATGCCCGACGGTCCAAGCCAACGGTGCGTTGGCGGATGCTTCTGTCAAACCAGTTTGACCAAAATAACCAAGACTTCGAAATGGATGTTATGTGTATGACGCGCCTAAATCAAGAAAAACACAAAGTAGAGGCAGGCTAAATATTGCCACAATAATAATGTCATGGTGTTGTATGTAAATACAGCCGTGACCCTGTGGCGTGTAAGGCTTAGACTGCCCTCCGACCATAAATTTGCATAATAGCGAAGGTAGAATCTGCATAAACGGGGCCATGCTGTATCAACCTTGCTGAAAAGGGTTTCGAAGACCTCCCCCTCCCCCCAGCCTAGCTCTACGTAAAAAAAGACACGCAACTCTACTACTATAAGTAGTGGATTTTAAAGTAAGTGTATATTTGTACTAGAACAGCGTAATACCACAAATTAGGGAAACGGCGCGCGGCGCGGTAATAACTATTATGTATTCTGTGGTAATACCTACCCAACTTTAACAGCTAGAACAGTCCACTGCTGGACATGGGCCTCCTCTAATTGGTGGGTACTGCCATACTCACCACTCTTGGCAGGCGGATTGGCGAGCGCAGTGCAAGATGTTTAATTCACAGGGAACGCTGCTGCCCATTCCCTGGATAATTATCCCTAAGTCGCTTTTTACGACACGCACGGGTAGAATTGGGGTGATGCTATTCTAGGCCGGCATCACACGGCAATGAAAACGGCAACCTACCCAACAAGCAGATGTGTCAGCGATAATTTCTTATTTTGCTATTTGAATTTATGAAAATCAATATTACATCAACGGAAAATATATGGGGTGATGCTATTCTAAATTGGCACCACACGGCACTGTAAGAATACTAGAACTATAATTAATTACCCGAAAATTATTAATCAGTCATCATTTCTCGTGAAACTTGATCATCATTTTGCATCCAGGTAGGTAGGTACTTCTTCATTTTTTATTGTCAGGCAATTTTTTTGCAGTATAAATATTCATTTTACACATCTTTCTATCCATTCATTGCCTTGCCATTATCAGCTAAAATGATTTTAGTAAAATTAAGTTATGGCCTTATTGAGTTTGAGTTAAAAAGGTCCTCGATCGAATGAGAATCGAATGTTCTAGAATGTTCTGGACGGTATTGGACCTTTGCGCAAGGTGCATGCCAATGCCAAAACGTGCTGCCAATGAAAACCAGCAGATTTTTCATTGGTGCATTTTAACATCCAATGCCGCATTTGTTTGATGCTTGTGTCCACGGTTTATTTTCTAAGCAGCAATGGACGTTGCTCGAAAAGAACCAGTAAACCAGTAAAAATAAGGCCTCCCAATATCTGGATAGGAGCCAAATATATTTCAGTTTTATACCTATACCTACCTAAGAGTGGGTACTGACATAAACCTTATTTGTACGTGTTTGTTTGTACGAAAAGGCATGACCTCTATTTTAGTACTAAAGTTTTAAATTAATGTGACTATGAATTACAAGAATTGTGTAAGTTACATGAAAGTTTTATATTAAGGTACTAATAGATAGAAATTCAAGTATTCTCGTAGCCGAAACCTAGTTAGCAAAACTAAGTAGATAGCAAACAGTACGTGCCTCTGACTCGAAGTTAGTCCCAGCTACTTATCAGAGTTTGCCCACGCCGAGTCTTGTATGTACATACCTACCTACTTATTGGTTTACTAGCTGTGTACTGTGTGCTTGTTTCTGTTGAGATTGCTTTTGCAAGGTAAACATACAGTAGGTAAATACATTACGTAATAGCTGCAGCAACACGCTAAGGTTTTTTTCCTTGTTTGTACAGCTAAAAATAAACCTGCATACATAACATACTGTACATATGTATTAGCATACAAGGTAGAAAACTAGAAACATACATTTTATTTTGTACAGACTTTTTATTTTTCGAAGAATTGCTTCACCGCCGCTGTCGCTACGACTATTACGCCGTAGTAGCTTCGCTACTAAAGCTGATTTGTTTATAAACTTTTTATCTCATATTAGATCCGCTTCACTTGCTACTTAAGTTACTATACATACGTATATCACGCTTATATCCCTTTCGGGGAAGGCAGAGCGTAAACGACTGTAAAAAACGGCCATTTACAATACGTCTAACGAAAGTTTGAGAGACATTCAGAAGACTGTGTATCACCAGAGACCGGTAGTCAGCCTGTCGCCTAAAATTGCAATATCAGCTCTCAAATCCCTTAGTTGCTTCTTACGACACCCACATGAAAAATATAGGGTGATGCTATTCTAAGCTGGACCACCACGGTAATTTAGGCAGGCTTGTCGAAGTAACAAGTAGATGTGTTAAAAAACAAAAAACCCGACTGCGGTCATTTTAAAGTAGTATTTTGCTGTAAAAATCCGCCATCTTGAATTAATAAATTTTTAATATAGCCAGTGTCACTCGCGCTGCTGAGACAAATGTAACAACACCTCATACGTCAAAATCCAACTATCCGTTTGGGCTGTAGACCGTGAAAAAGAACTTTCTTGTCCACATACATACATACATACATACAATTACAAACTCTCGAAAAACATAACCCTCCTTTTGAGGGAGTCGGGTTAAAAAGTTCGATAAATGAAAAACTGTTTCAAATTCCGAGGTCGCAATTCACTGCTCAATACAAAACCAATACCAGCCTGATTGACCTTTAACTTGCCTTCAACAACCGTTCACCCAGAAGGGACTACTGGAACCTTTGGAACAGCCATTTGACTTTTGATTTTTATCGAATGTCTACAGGGTCACTCGCAAAGTTAATATTTATCACTTTGTGAATTTGCTCCCAGTCTGGTTAGGACATTGCAGGCTGAACCACCTGATTGTCCGAAAAGCAAGATGGTTCCGTGCTTCGGATGGGCACGTTAAACCGTCGATCCCGGTTGCTGTCTATGATACTGCCTGCTACTTGCAGTAGGTGGTGGAAAAACTCTGACACCAGGGTTCATCGGGACTTGCAGTAGGCGGTTGAAAAACTCTGACACCAGGGTTCATCGGGTCGTTGAGCGATGGTGTCCCACACGAAGAGAGAGAGAGAGAGAGAGAGGGGGAATTTATCTTAAAAACGAAAGAATCTAATGAGCCCCACAAAATGAGTTTTTGTCGAACCGTGAAGCGTGCAGAGTATTTCCAAGATGGCGTCTTGTGAATAAAAGATGAGCTACACAGCAGATGTTCCAACTTCCCCCCGAGCACGTGCGGACGACAAACTACCTACAGTTGTTACTAAAGTCTTGATATTTGCTCCTTCAGGCTAAAACTTTGGTATATTTTGAGAGACCTTTTGCAGAGGGTGTGCTTATTTTCATGATACTAAAAACACATCATTAGTTTATTATTTTGACGTCGTTAGCAAGGTGTTTACTGCAGTAGATGGCCTATAAACCTTGAAAATATACTGTACTCTTTAAAAAACACCTGACATGGATGTTCTGGCCGTGTGGTGCCGGCAGAGTAGAATAGCTCTTCCCGTGGGGGTCGTAAGAGGCGACCGAGGGATAAACCCGACCAAAACAGCCAGGGCGTAACCGTACTAACCGAAATAATTAATTGGGATAAGGGCAGGAAGATGATGATGGATGTTCTGCTTAATCATTGTGTTAAACAGAAGAACAATAGGGATCATCATCATCAATTTCGCGCAGTAAATAACAATATTGTACATTCAATGTGCCATGGTATTAGTTAGTTAGTCATGTTTAATTTACCATTTTCGTGCACCCAATCGTTTTTTCTTTCGTGTCATAAATCAAGATAAAGTAGGTACCTGCTTACTTATATTAAAACAAATAGGTAACATGAGTGCAATTCATGCTCGATTAAAATATTTAAAAATCCATTAGCTTCACTGGACATTTTCGAAGGGTACATTGCCCTTAGTTAAATAAATTACGATAGCTAAGGTTACATGACGAAAAGCCTCATTTTAAGCAACAACTTAAAAATAACTATCGTGTTTTACGGCTGTCCAAGCTCTGTCTACTCCGCAAGACATATAGGCTTGCGTGATGTGATACAAGTAAAGTCCAGTATTATCAATAAATTTAACGTCATTGATTCGGTATTACATTGTGAAATGGCATGGCATGGTCTCGTTTATATGCGATCGCCGAGTACAATGGGAGGTCTAATTTTTTTTCCAAGTTTGACCCATGTTCAATGGGGTACGTTGTTCAGTTTCATGAGTATCCGGGTTCATGTTTGTGTCAAACTATGTATTTATAAGAACTTATGTACAACATGAAAGCAATAAAGAATTGAGAATTGAGTATCTTGATCTCCTTTCGGCTTGTTATACCTTGTTTGTTACTCCCGGTATAGGTCCCCTTTTATATGCGACAGAAAAGCCAATAAGTAGGTAGGTAGCCCCCCCCCTATTCCATTTCCGAAGTGGAACTAATCTAGAGCCGGTCGTGCTTCAGACCGTGGTGAAGTAAATAGTGGACTATTTTTATATCAGGGTTGACCACTGCAAAATTATAGGCACTGATATTTTGTCATGATAAAAAATGTAAGTGAAGGATAACGTATCCGAAACGGAAAGAAGAAGAACAATTTCGAATAAGATGTGGAATAGTTTTACTATAATATACAATATCATAGACTGAGTAAATTCTCGAGATATTTTGCACTATATTTCCTTAGCTGCCTCGTATGTTTGGGGATAAGACGCTAGATAAACAATGTCGTAAATATGTAAGATTTTATCCTTCATTTCTGTACGATAGGAAGATTAGAATAGATAGGAATGAGAAAGCTCTTGTAAGATGACACTATCACACAGGCAGCCTACGTTGCCATGCCTGCTTACACCTTGCCTACACCCGACATTGTAGTGCTAGATCCTATTAACTACTGACAGTAGTCCATAATTTGACGATGATGATAGAGGTTTTGGCTGTGGTAGCTGGTAACCCTAGCACTAATGGTTGCCCTACCTACCGCTTTGTCTTTGAGCTCACGGTCTGAGACTGAAAGAGCTCCGCCTCAAACACTCGCTTTGTTACATTTTCCCTTGCAATCTTTTCATAAGTGTTTCTCCGCCGGTGTTTTAGACAAGCATATATAAAGGGTAGGTAAAAGTTTCTGCATTTTAGCAAAGTTTTATGTGGGTAGAGAAAAAGTAAATAAATACCTATCATGTTGTTACATAAGTATTTTGTGTAATAAATAAAAATAAGGAATTCCCTTTTCACAAGTTTATTATTATATTATGAGAAGAAATCACAAGATTCACTGCTTACAAATTTAACATATGGAAATTTGACACGCGCCCGTTTCAGGGTTAATTACCAATTTAACATATTATTTTCCTGAAGTGTCGGATTAAGGGTTTAAATCTTCTTAACTATATTTTAACATAAACAATTGATTGATACCTAAGATTGCCAGCTAGACTCAGTAGGTGTACTGTAAGGGGTCGGGGTGACAAGGTAAATTTAGCACTTGTTCGGGAAAATTATTTTAGAAATTTAAATAATTTAAGTTAGTTTAATAAAAGGGCGCCACCAGTCACGACCTGACTGGAACGAAGAAAATAAAACAATCCTACTTGTTTTGGAGAAGGCCGGCCAGCGGAACCTATCACCGGACCTGACTCGGACTCGTTGAATGTTGGGTGACCTGGTGTGGGACGTTTGTAGCCTCACATAGAGAATGCCCTCACCGTGAACCTCCTGAAAGGGATAGCATGGAACACAAGCTGTAGCATGACATTCATACAAACCCATGATTGAAAATATTATCATGGCGGTCTATGACACAGCAGTTTTGATAAAATGATAATAAGCAAAAACACTTAAAATGATATGTGCCAAATTTTGAATCAACAAATGCGATTAGCTTGTGCTGTGCGACGATGTAAAACATGGAGGGTGTGCAAGATAGCTTTTCAAAATTGCATGTGGTACATAACCTAACTTATGCAAGGTGGAAATCTACTTTGAAATAATTAGCAGTTACTTAATAACATGAATAGATACCTTTCGGAGGATGAAAGAAAATCTCGTCCACGACGACTAAAAGCGACGAGGTGTGCGCGAGCGCTGATTTACATAGAATCGAGTTTATATCTGAAATAAAAGTACACGATGACGTGGGAAAGTAGAAAAGGCACATTTATGTGTGAAATCAAAATGACAACTTACCAGTGGCAAATATATATTGCCGTGCATGCAAAGCACAAGGCCCGCCCGTTGCCACGTTCGGTGGAAAAATTAAAAAGAATCCAAATCTGAAAAATAAACACTGAGATTGACGTGGGGAAATATGGGAAAAGCACTTTCAAGTGTAAATCTGAATATTAACTCACCGAATATACGATAGAAACAAATTAAATTTGGGTCCTTGCACGGACCGTTTTCGTAAAAGTGACGAAACAGCGTCACTCGTCTCACATTAAGAAATGTTGCCTACATAACAAAAATCCACCAAATTGTGAATTACAAATTCACTCAAACTTTAACGGTATTCTTGCTGGACACCACGGAAAAAATAAGAATATCTATCCATGTTATCAACAAAACTGAAGTATTCTAGATAATCAATAGAACTAATCAATTCGAACTCAAATGAATTAAAAAAATGTAAAATCTTCTGCAAAAGAGAAGAGGAATTATAAGTGGAAAATGGCAACACTTAGCGATCTGTCAAACGAAGATACGGACGCGTTCAAAAATTTGATAACTAGCTGGCAAACGATGCGTTCAAATTTTAAAATAACAGTTATTGTAAAATAACTACGTAACAATGTTTTCATTTAACGGCAATGTTAAAAAGCTAATCTCTGAACTTGATTTTGTTTCCATACTTTTTTTTATATAATTTATAATCTAATTCTTCTTTTTCTTGTAGTACTAACTATGAAAATCGTAGAATAACAACCGTCTTTCGCTCGGTCTTAGCTTAGCTAATTTCATCAAAAAAGGCATTCTGTAGAATGGAAATAATTTCGATTTGAGAACAACGTACATACAAATACATTATATCACGCCTTTATCCCTTGCAGGGTAGGCAGACCGAAAACGGTAGCAAGAAACGGCTATTTACTTTACACCATGTCTGACAAAAGTTTGAGAGTCATTCGAGTCATTCAGAAGACTGCGTAGGTATCACCATAGAGACATAATTGTCAGCCTGTCGCAAATTACAATACACATCAACTCTCAAATCCCTTAGTCGCTTCTTACGACACCCACGGGAAAGATAAGGGGTGATGCTATTCAAAGCCGGCACCACGCGGCAACAACATTGATAACAACAGTAGAGCTATTAAAAGTAAATGCCGATGAGTGTTTCGCAATAAAAACTTTTCACCACCCTCAAACTTAGTTTTTTTTATGAGAACAGAGTAGGTTCGCTCACTTCTCAACAAAAACCATTAAAAACTTTTAATTGCTTTGTTTCCAACTTATTAACAGTTCTCTGGCAGTGGTTTGTATAGTAGGCGTATTTTTGAATCAGTAGCAAAATTATGGGACCCCTCGTCGTGTATTAAGGCGCGTTGGGGTAAGTTCGGACGAGGTGTAAGATCGTACGAGTTGAATTTTCGGCGAACTAAGCAATATTTTTTAAATCTGGTAACATTGTGCATGACGCAATTTTATTGTTCACCGATTGTCAGTTTTTGCTTGTCAATCTGACGTAAAATATGTGTGTAACGCGCCAAAAACAAATCCAAGGTAAATTTCCATAATTTTTCGTCCATCCGATCTTTCCCTAAAATTTTTAATTGCGTATTTTGGCTTAAATATAGCTTTATTTGTTTATTCTAAACACTTATTCCAGGTTTTTTATTGTGGTAAACATATTACTATTATTAAAATTGCCCTGGGTTTGCTACTTGCTGAGATCCGGTGTTCCCTGATGAGTAAAGATCGGATAAAATTATCCGATCTTACCCTGTAACAAAAATGGAAGTGGTTGTCAAACTTTTACGCGTCAAATTTTTTTATTTTTTAATAAATGTTGGTTCTAAATTTAGTTAAAATAGCTACTTTGTACAGCTCCGTTAGAAAAAGAAGGAGGATAATAGCCCAGTTAGGTGTGTACCCCCTCCACTCTGCTGTAGCCGCTGCGCCGTCGCCCACCAGTACCCTCCACTCTGCTGTAGCCGCTGCGCCGACGTCCACTAGTACCCTCCACTCTGCTGTAGCCGCTGCGCCGACGTCCACTAGTACCCCTCCACTCTGCTGTAGCCGCTGCGCCGTCGTCCACTAGTACCCTCCACTATGCTGTAGCCGCTACGCCGACGTCCACTAGTACCCTCCACTCTGCTGTAGCCGCTGCGCCGACGTCCACTAGTACCCTCCACTCTGCTGTAGCCGCTACGCCGACGTCCACTAGTACCCTCCACTCTGCTGTAGCCGCTGCGCCGTCGTCCACTAGTACCCTCCACTCTGCTGTAGCCGCTACGCCGACGTCCACTAGTACCCTCCACTCTGCTGTAGCCGCTGCGCCGACGTCCACTAGTACCCCTCCACTCTGCTGTAGCCGCTGCGCCGACGTCCACTAGTACCCCTCCACTCTGCTGTAGCCGCTGCGCCGTCGTCCACCAGTACCCTTAATCCAATCTGCTTTAGTCGCTGTGTTTGTTTCTTATTTATTTATATTGTTTGCAATGTGGTCTTCGCCTTCTCCAGTAACTCTTCATGGTTCTTTCAGTTTAGTAGACCCTCATGCCTGTTACAACGTTTCCCACAAAGAAAAATCCATCCGATCTTCCCCGACACTACTTAAAATAGTTTGAGAAGCACAGAATTTCAAAATTTTTGCCTGTGGGTAAGACCGGATGCCTATAGTAAAAATATGAATAATCATTTGGAACATCTATGCCTCTTAAATAATCAGATATTTTATTGCCATACGTGTTAGAAGGAAAAGATCGTATATGTTCCTGTTATAGACTTTATTCTCCGTGCACTAGAAGTGGTTTTAAAAGTATATCCGAACTTACCCTTGACAAGTAAATTGTCATCATGGTCTCAAAAAGTATAACTTGACTTTACGCACGTGCAAAACACAAACGTTTGAGTTTAAAAACAAACTCTATATATAAAGTTAAGCTCCGTTTTATTGTCATTTGTTTACTCTTTATTTCATTGATTACGCGGTTATAGATGTCGAGTAATTCAAGTTTTTGGAAGACTCTTCTAACTAGTCAAAAATCTGTCCGATGTTACCCCAACGCACCTTATAGTCCGTCAAGTTCATGCGCGACCTTCCCTAGGGGTGACAGACGTTGGGAGGGGAGATGTCAGCGGGTAGCGGGAGGTGTAGCGGGGAAGGGAGACGCGCGCATCCGCGCCGCACTTCATATTAAAATGACGTTCTTCATCGCCCTCCCACCGTCTTTACCCCGCGGGAAGGTCGCGCACGAACTTGTCAGACTATAAAACATTAGTCATTACATTACATACATCGTCTCCATTGGGAAGTTATTCAGTTTCACAGTTGAAAAGATTTTTGCACGTCATCGCTAGTTACCTAATGTTGGTAACTTTATGTACCTAATTTATTCCAAGTTCTCGGCTTCGCTTCAGGCGCAGCCCCGACAAACGAGACGTTCTCAAAATAATACAGGGTGCAAGCCAAGGGTGCAAGGGACAGCTCTCCGAATACCGATAGGGTGCACTCGGATCAAGAAATTGAACAACTTGTATAAATTGGTAAATGTCGTGATTTTGTATGGGAGGTAAAATTCATTTTTACATGTTTTGAAATTTTTCTTATGAGAAGTTGTTCAGTTTTATCGTCCGTCTGAATGCATCAGTATTCGAAGAGCAGTCCTATCATCATCATCATAACAGCCACAATAAAGTCCACTGCTGAACATGGCCCCCCTTTTTAGTATTTGCCATACTCACCACGCTTGGCAGGCGGGTTGGTGAGCGTAATGCAATTGTGAAATTCATCACCCCTGGATGAATTTATCCGTTAGTCGCCTCTTACGACACCCACGGGAAAGATATGGGGTGATGACATTCTAAGCCGGCATCACACGGCAAGTCCTATTATTTATTTCTATGTTTATTTCATAAACCCTCTACGGGGAAAATGAGGCTGTCAATGTCACGCGAAGGTAGAGGAAGCGGGAATTCTGGATCGTTTACGTCGCTCGTGAAACAAAACAAAGGCAAGGGGTCCCTTTTTTCGACAGAAATATAATGAGATAGGTAAAAGTAATATGTGCTAAGGAAAGTTCTGCATTGACATGGTAAGAAAAAGGTGTGTGTGTGAATGTGTGTAAAGTACGGTCACTCGAATAAGTCTTAATTGACAAATATCAAAACCATGTTCTGTTTTTCTTTGTTGACATGCCGTCTAGAATGGTGCTGACAGCTGTCAAATAGGACTTAATCGAGCGGCCGTAATTTAGTTTTTTTTTTGCTGTAACGAGACAACTAACTATAGTTTGACACCTTCGTGCGCGACCCTCCTGCGGGGTACAGACGGTCGCGGGGCGAGGAAGCACGTCATTTTAATATGACGTGCGGCGTGGATGCGCGCGTCTTCCTTCCCCGCTACACCTCCCGCTACCCGCTGACATCTCTCCCCCCAACGTCTGTCACCCCTAGGGAAGGTCGCGCACGAACTTGCCGGACTATAGTTCGTAGTAATAAACGCTACGAACTGCGTAGCCGTAAGCTACGGATTACGCCGTAGCGCGCCTCAGTGCCTCATTATGAAAAATGTCTTAACAACTCTATGACAAAATGACAGAGTATCCTGTCAAATCATGATTAGGGTACGCGTGCTCTTCATACTGTAAAACCTTGTAGTCATGGTCCTTAGCAAAAAAATACTGTTTTGCCGGCACAGTTAATGCCGCTTTGCTCAGTGATACTAGGGACCATTGTGAATGATTCCATCCGAGGAAATGAAAAATCCATCCACTGGATTTCAAGATGGCAGACCTTCGTTTTTGTATGGCACTAAAAATAATTCTTCTGGAGCCCATCGTGTGGGTATCAAATGAAAGGGCTAGACGAGACAATTTCAAAAATATATCGTTTTAATACATTTCCATTGCCCTCTTAGAAAAAATCAACTTACATTTTTAAAACTAGTCAAAACATGCCAAGTTTGAGGTCCAGTAGGTACAAAATGGCTGACATATAGTTTCATAAAAGTATGCCAAATGATCCACCATATCCTCAACTCTAACGTGACGAAAGGAATTTTAAAAATAATAAGATTTAATGTATATTTTGCAATGGAAAGTAGATCATTGGGAACTGCAGTAGGTTAGTAAGAACTGCTTGTGCGCCTCCATAAATGTTTCAGATGCAATTCTCATCATGATTGCTTTTACACTTAAAGCTAGATTATGATGTGCCGGATCATTTTGAATCTTCGGGCACGGTTGTGCCCCCGCCAAGTCGAATAAAAAGTGGCTTTGCCGTACCATATTTCTCTTAAAGCAGTTTCGGCCAAAGTAGAGACCCCTTTAACGATATGTTGGATAAAAATAGAAATATTTAATTTAGCAGATATAGAAGTTCTAAATGGAGTAAAATACTTAAGTTTAAGAATAGAAAAAATAACAATTAACTATGTGATTCTATGTGAATACACAGGATTATCATTTTAAATTTACAGCGAAACAGCTTTCATTGCAGTTTGAATTGTAGAATCATGTTTGTGTTTAGTGTATAAATATGAAATACAATGATTCTAAAGTTATTTCGTACCGACGACGTCGTGGATTGCACAACGTTTCTGGTGGAGTGGCGGACTTGGCTGTCTTTAACCTTCCTATACCCGCGCGTTGGTCTGTGAGACCGACAGAATATTTTTAAGAATTTATCTTATAACACAAAAACGATACCGAGTCGAGTCTTTTGCTAGCTGCCGGATTTGTGGGTAGTTTTATGTCAGTGGTCACCACGCGCTTGTAGGGAACTCACGTGTGCGCATACTAGGCGCCAATTGGTCCGTGAGACCGACGCGGGTAAAGGTGTAACATTTTGGGCAAGTATAAACTTTTTATTTACGTTATTTACTCGTTTTTTCTTTGAGTTATTCATTGTGTCTTATATATTGTGGCGTATCTTAACCTATATTATTATTGTACAGTTTATATTCTACGCCAGAATGGAAGAATTGTTCGAAGAATACAGTTCTGCGTCCCCAGGACGTGGAGGCACCGGGCCAGCCACGCGAAGAGCCACCTACGGGTCCATGGGATCTGGTCGGCACCCCTTAGGGTTCACCTCAGGAGGAGAAGCCGGAGCAACGGGCTCCAAGACAAGAGAGCGCACGAGCAGCTGTCCTAAAAGAAAATACAAAGGTCCTGATCAACGCAATCAGGACCCTTACTGAGGTCCAGGTCGCGATCCGCACGGGGGCGGAAGCGACCTCAATCGTCAAAAAGAGCCTTCAGCGTCTGATCTCGTCATACGGCGGGGTCATGGCCGCCAGGGGCGGACTGGAGGCTCTGGGACCCAGATAGGCTGCTCAGGGTGGTGCTGTCCTGCACAGCCTGACGTAGCCTTCACCTGTCCACACTCCACATCCATTACTTCTCGTCAAGTAGTTAGGATCGTGGACACAATCCCAGAAACGCCCGGCTACCCCTGATTACTGAATATGACTTGCCTCGGGACCGCCTCGCGAGGAGGATGAGGCAGCCAACTACCGGACACGACTCTCTAGATGTAGCGAGCCGCCGCTGGCTGACGGGTAGGTACTGACAGAGCCTCCGTCAACGGGGAATCACCCGGCTGGATCGACCTCGGCGCGGCGTGAAGTTTTTCCTGTACAACGGAACCAGACAATCATGTCGCTCACCAGAGTGACCACCCATCGCCCCACCTGCTGTCGCAGGTGGCGTCCGACACCACATTAGAGTGGCCATTGCCACGTGAACGTCTCCCCGCCGGCCGCAAGCGGAAATTGGAGAAGAACAAACAAACGAACAACAAGAAGAGACGAGAGAAAACCACGGTATAACTGTGCCACTTGCAAAAAATACTTTTGTTTGGAACATGCTATTATGGTATGTCCTGAATGTTATGGTGAGACTGAAAACTGTGTCAGTCTGTGATTTTCTAATAGCATCATAAGTGTTTTATGAAATTTAGAGGTTTATTTTTGTTTTTTAGACGAAAGAAATGTTTTGGTTCTGTTTTTGTAGTACGTACGAAAAATCTCTGAGTGTTTTGTATAAAACGGATAGTCTTATAAGTAATTAAAAACATAGCGATTATATGATACATACTTTTTCATTATATCCTTTACTTTTAATGTCCAACTTTATTAATATTGTCTTTCTTAGAAAAATCGTAAGAATTGAGGTTTTAAACGTTCGGTCTGTGAGACCGTGCGCGGGTATAGGTGTCACAAATATTGGCGCGGGTATAGGAAGGTTAACAAAATATATCTTGCAAGTAGTAAGTATATGATTATTTGTTTTTGCAATTATTTAATTTCGGTCGCTCAAATAGGCCATATTTGACAACTTTCAGATATAAGGTTATTTTTCTTTGATGATGTGTTTTTTAGTATGGGCTGTCAAATATGGCCCATTGGAACGACCGTACTCGAAGTCAATATTTTATGTACGAAAACTCTCATTTTTTTTGCGGTAGATGTACCTAATGAGTGGTGAGACTTGCTTTTTTTTGAGTTGTGTTTTGATGGTTTCTTATATTACATAAGGCTTTTTTGATCTCACTTCATTCATATACCTAGGTACATGTAATCTAAAAGTGCTTTAGAAGTTTTATGGTCCGTCGAATGATGATTTTTTGAAATATTGAATGTTTTTTTAATGACTGTTTGGGTCCTTAACACACAGGTTTCAAATGTTATCCAAAATATCGTTGTTTTGGGCGTTGAAATTGGCCTGAACTGTTTCGAGAGCAACAATTTTATTTAATTTAATCATTTATTGTAGGTACCTACACAAAAACAAATACAGGACAAATAAAAAAATGAAAACGGTACAGAAGGCACTAGGTACTTATTTCTAACATGAATTTATCTTACAGGCCTACTAAACTGAGATAGCATTCATGAGTAGAGCAACATGGTACCTATGGCTTTTTACTCAACTTGGCGGGGGCACAACCGTGCCCGCAGATTCAAAATGATCCGGCACATCATAATCTAGCTTTAAGTGTAAAAGCAATCATGAGAAGAATTACATCTTAAATATTTATGAAGGCGCACAAGCAGTTCTTACTAACCTACTGCAGTTCCCAATGATCTACTTTCCATTGCAAAACATACATTAAATCTTATTATTTTCAAAATTCCTTTCGTCACGTTAGAGTTGAGGATATGCTGGATCATTTGGCATATTTTTATGAAACTATATGTCAGCCATTTTGTACCTACTGGACCTCAAACTTGGCATGTTTTATCTACTTTTAAAAATTTAACTTGGTTTTTTTCTAAGAGGGCAACTGAAATGTATTAAAACGATATATTTTTGAAATCGTCTCGTCTAGCCTTTTCATTTGATACCCCACACGATGGGCTCCAGAAGAATTATTTTTTTAGTGCCATACAAAAAACGAAGGTCCGCCATCTTGAAATCCAGTGGATCGATTTTTCATTTCCTCGGATGGAATCATTCACAATGGTCCCTAGTATCACTGAGCAAAGCGGCATCAACTGTGCCGGCAAAACAGCTTTCTGGTGATATTTGACCGTACCCGCTTAGACTATTGTAAAACATACATGTGTCAATGACTATCCAATGCGTGGTAGGCAGAGCGGAAACGTCTGTAAAAAACGTCTGGCAAAAGTTGGATGCGGTTATGGAACGCTTGCCTTAATATTCTTAGATCTATGAAATTGTTTGATGAGATGAATGATCGATCTATCTCAAGCAAGTGTACGCAGGCATTACATAGCCTCTGCGTGATGGATGATGCGACGACAGAGAAAGATAACTCTTCATTATTTCGCCCCATCACGGCTCGGGCCGTGGGAACTACGCAGTTGCCTCTGGAAATTATTTTCAAAGATAGTCCTATAGCTATCTATTTATACTTTGAAAGCGTTACATTTCATTAACTACCGCAAAAGATCACTACTAAACATGGGCCTTCATATAGGATGAAATTTTACTATATAGGGTGTATTTTTATTAGTGGCGGATCCGTTAAGGGTGTGTTCTGTCAATGAAACTGAACAACTTTCCCCAAGG
Organism: Phthorimaea operculella; assembly: GCA_024500475.1. Taxonomy (NCBI): domain Eukaryota; kingdom Metazoa; phylum Arthropoda; class Insecta; order Lepidoptera; family Gelechiidae; genus Phthorimaea; species Phthorimaea operculella. Next base: position 156,471 of record JANFCV010000320.1, on the reverse strand, counting down.
AACATAGGTCCAAATACGAAAAAGTTTTGGTCTTCCCATAGTAAGTGTGTTGGCCGGCCGGGTCAATTTGTATGGGAGGGCCAATTTTTTTCATATTTCGCCCTATGTTCCTTGGGAAAGTTGTTCAGTTTCATTGACAGAACACACCCTTAACGGATCCGCCACTAATAAAAATACACCCTATATAGTGACCGATATATTTGGACCTCCCATACAAACTTGCCGATCAGCTGATTTCAGTTACTATACTAGGAGGTCCAAAAAAATTTTTCTTATTGCGACCTATGTTCCTTGGGAAAAGTTGTTCCTTATCACTAGGCGGTTCCGAGTTTTCGCTTTCGGTCACTAGTAAAATTTCACCCCATATATTGGGAGACATTGATATAGGGACAAACTTACCTACTTAAAAGTACACAACTATGCAACAGTTTTTGATGCGGTTTTGTGTAATAGGTACGTAGGGTGATTCAAGAGGAAGATTTATATGTATAACACATGCCGATAAATGTATTTTTCCCGTGGGAAAAAGAGTTGCAGCGGATGAAACCGCTAACGTAACGGGCCGTTAGTTTATTGCCTACCTACATGTTTCCGAATCAAATCGCGGATCAGCAATCGATGGAACCTCCAAAATCGGTATCATCTCATCATCATCATTGGCATCTTACGTCTGTGACAGACGATTTATTCAGTGTCTGAAGCATGATTTTTCATGGCTGTATATGCCGATACGGGAGCGGCACGACTTTCCGCACGCTCTAAAAGTGAAGGTGGAATTGGAGACTGGCACATGTATGTTTAGATATGTCGGATATGTCATTTTTGTCTTTTGTTTACAAGACCGGCAAACCCATAGACTTATATACAGGGAGTAACAAAAAGGGTATAACAATCCGAAAGGAGGTCAAGCTACTCATGAAACTGAACAACTTTCCCTATGGAACATGGGTCAAAATATGAAAAAAAAATTTGGACTTCCCATACAAAATTGCCGATCAGCTGATTGATTTACTATGGAAGGTCCAATTTTTTTTTCATTTTTCGGCCCATGTTCCATAGGGAAAGTTGTTCAGTTTCATGAGTACCTTGACCTCCTTTCGGCTTGTTATACCCTTTCTGTTACTCCCGGTATATAAACGGGGCAAACCAAACACATGCTTTCTCCATTCATCCCTATTATATTCTCAGCAAGCTTCTCCCAGTTAGGTATAGCATTACCTATTATAAGTAGGTACGTATCCTATAGGAGGCCTAGGACAGCCAAAAAAATAAGAAAGTGTTCTGCCAAAACACGAACGAATTACCCACAAATTAGGGCTCTGACATTTACAACCACTTCGCGGTTGATCTGTGGCACCGATCGTCAAATGGCAGGGCTTCACAATGGCTGAGGGGCACAACCAGGGCACAGAGTAAGTATTAGCGGGCGCTCAATACAGAGAGACGGCTAGAAGGAAACTTCACTACAGTCCAGCAAAAAAGAGTAGACAAAAAATGAGGGCGCCACTTTGTATGAAATTTCAAAATTAAATGGCAACATTGACTATGAATGTAAAGTAGTATGGAGAACCATACTACTAGAGTAAACGCGTGGAAATATTGAATGGTAAAAATAAATAGACGAGAATATAAACAGAGATAAACTATAATATAAAGCACAACATTGACAGAACTTTTTCTGTGTCACAATACAAGTGATGTGTATCACTTTTGTTTTACCTGTCATGTCATCATGTCATGTCTGACACTGACTGACTATGGCTATGGGCATTACCTACTGACAGGAGCATAAACCTCCTTCACACCCCCACTTAATCCCATAACCGTAGTACAGGTTATCAGCTTTGGCGACTAAGCCCTTTTGTGAGCATATCAGCTGGCATAGCACTTGTGTCCAAATATTTTATACATATAACATTGTTTTGGGCCAGCTCTCTCACAAAGTGATACTTAATGTTAATATGCTTGGACCTCTTCCCGATCGATTGACTGTAAACTAACTTACTAGCGCTTTGGCTATCACTATGAATGGTTACAGTGACCTTTCGTTAGTCAGTTCGGTAAGGAGTCCTTGCACACTCAGTACTTCTTTAGCAGCTTCACAAATGGCAACATATTCCGCTTCCATTGTGCTTAAAGCTACTGACCGCTGCTTTCGAGCTTGCTACGAAATGGCAGCACCGGCAAGGACGAGCGCATACCCGTAAAGAGTGCCCATCCGAATTTCCCCAGTCGGCATCGGCGTAGGCTATAAGGGGCTTCCCCGTCCTCCGATACCGAAGGGTATAATCGGCAGTACCCTTGAGGTACCGTAGAACCCTTTTAACGGCCGCTAAATGCACGCTCCCATTGCATACATTAAATTGACTAAGATACGACACTGCATACGAAATATCAGGCCTCGTGTAGCACGCCAGGTACATTAAGGACCCGATCATTTCCTGGTATAACGTGCTATTCACAGGCTTCTCGCTCTTTTCTAACTTCAGATTGCACTCCATTGGCGTTTTAGCCGAGTTGCAGTCTTGCATGCCGAATTTCTCCAATAGTTTTTCAACGTAGTTTCGTTGACTCAGGTATATTTCGCCTTTCTGCCTGTCTCTTGAAATGCGCACACCGAGGCAATCCCGCGCTTCTCCCAGGTCTTTGATGCGAAACCTTTTAGCAATATCTTTTATAAGTGCCTGTGCATCCTGGACTTTTTCCGCAAAGATGTAGAAGTCGTCCACGTATAGCGCTATAGCTATGAAGCGTTTAGCGTTTTTATTTAAATACACACACTGGTCATACGATGAGGACGTGTACCCAATATCCTGAAGATGTTTGTGTATTTTTTCATTCCAACATCTGGGGCTTTGTTTTAATCCATAAAGGGATTTCACAAGCTTGCACACCTTCCTCTCTTGTCCTTTTTGTATAAAACACTCGGGTTGTTCCATATATATGTCCTCTTTGAGGTCACCGTTCAAAAAGGCTGTAGTGACATCAATATGTCTTATTTCTAGGCCTTTTTCCGCTGCAAGGGCTATGAGTGTGCGGATCGATGACATTTTGACAACCGGCGCAAAGGTTTCAAAGTAATCTTGGCCGTACACTTGAGAGTAGCCTTTCGCCACTAGTCGTGCCTTATAGCGTTGCACCTTGCCATCCGCTCCTCTCTTAAGCTTGAAGACCCACTTGCACTTGACCACATTCTTCTTGTCTGTGCGATCTTCAAGTACCCAGGTACCATTTTCCATTAAGGAATCGTACTCTTCCTGCATCGCGTTACGCCACAGATCCTTGTCGCCGCGAGACATAGCGTCCTTGACCGAAATGGGATCACCATCAGCGTCGGTACTGCACAGCAGCCTTTATCACACGCCTTACCTACGGATAAAAGGTTAGTTAAAAGGTCAGGAACATGTAACACTTCCTCGAGTTGAACATCGTGTTCAAGAAGCTTAACTGTACCTCTCCTATCAGAATCTACCTTATGGTTGTTGGCTGTGGTGATCGTCGTATGTTCTTCCTTAACATCGACCAATTGATCACCGGATGCGGTCATATGCGATGACGCACCAGAGTCAACAACCCAATTATCCTTGTTACAGACGTTAGATAGTAAGGAAAAACTAGTCGTAGCTATATTACCAGTATCACTCCTAGCATTAGCGTTCCTATTCCTACTATCACAAGCACCACTGTCTTTCTTAGTTAGCTGCTTCTTCAAAAGTTTGCACTGCCACTTCATATGTCCTGCTTTATTGCAGAAATGGCAGATCATTTTATTCTTACCACCGCCACCACCGCTGCTGGAACTCCTGGACGCCGCAGCTAGAACTGAGTCTCCAGTCGCGTTACCTGTACGCGTCCTTTGCCCTTCCTTATACAGAGCAGAGATGACAAGTTCAGTCGTGCTTTTGGCTGAATGTTCTAAAGCCATCACTAGCGGGTTGAAGTCTTCCGTCAATCCTGCAAGCATTACTACCGCGAGAAACTCGTCATCCAGTCCAGACTTGATGGCCTGTAGGGCCTGGTTGGTAGATTGCACTTCCGTCACATAATTTTCAATGGAGTTACATCCTTCTAGCTTGAGGCCAAACAATTTCCGTAGAAGAGTGAGCCGGCGTAGCAGGCCGCTATCGGCATACGCCTTTTTCAATGCATCCCATGTCTCCTTTGCGGTTTTGGCCGAGCTGACAAGCGGAAATATGTTTTCCGAGATCATCAGACATATTTTCGACCTTGCTTTAGCATCACGCTTTTTGGTAGCTGCGTCTTCTAAATCATAGCCTTCCTCGGCTAAAACACAGTCCCACAGGTCGTTGTCGATGAGAAACATCTCCATCGCGAAGCTCCATGAGGCATAGTTTGACTGACCGCATAGCTTTGTTATGCTCGCAGTACTCTGCATATTTCTAATTATATTCACCAATTCACAAGGGACCTAATAACCTAAAGTAGTATGGAGAACCATACTACTAGAGTAAACGCGTGGAAATATTGAATGGTAAAAATAAATAGACGAGAATATAAACAGAGATAAACTATAATATAAAGCACAACATTGACAGAACTTTTTCTGTGTCACAATACAAGTGATGTGTATCACTTTTGTTTTACCTGTCATGTCATCATGTCATGTCTGACACTGACTGACTATGGCTATGGGCATTACCTACTGACAGGAGCATAAACCTCCTTTAACAGAATGGCAACAATTTAGTATGAAAAAAAAAATAGTTCCATTTTATTTAATTTTAAACCGTTTCGAACCGGGTAGTAGCGAGTGTCAACAGCGTTCGGTGCGTGCGGACAGCAAAATGACGACTCGCAAGTGCAAATATTTTTGTAGTGTGTTATAGTATAGTATAGGTACAGTTCCCATCACGTAAAAAGAACTCTGAGTAATCACTGAATGGATGTTGTTGTCTCTTTTTATACTATCTTACTACCAATATGCGACGGAGAGAGATGACAGATGATACGGCAATTGTTATTCAGCTTTATTTTTACATGACGGGAACTATACTCCGTAATGTGTAATATGTATACTGTGTTGTAAATACTCATTTTACATAATGGCACACCTGTCCATATTTTGAATTGACTTTGTCAATGTGAATAGAATATAAGAAACATCAGTCAAAACACTCTAATAAAATAAGCTGTCTTGCTTACATCTAAACTCGGTTTTAGTGGTATTATTTACATTTTATAACAGGTTATGGGCCTTCTCATGCCCCTCTAACCTAAGTTTTAGATTCGAGTGTATTCAAAAGTGCTATGGAGAGCGAAAACGGCTTCCCATCGGCGGGTGATCATCAAACGTCGGCACAGCCACCAGCGCAAGCTTCACCAAGTGCACAGCCGCAGCATCTAACGACTATGCAGCAGATCGGCGTGCCAATTATCGAAAAGCTGGAAGGAGCACGAAACTTCTCCAGTTGGAGCTTTGCAATGAAGAATATACTCATAGTAAGTGACCTGTGGGATTTCGTCGAAAACCCCAGTGCAATCCAAGAACAGCTCGGAGAAACCCAGTTCAAGCGTCTTGATGCGAAGACGAAGGCAAAAATATGCCTATCTGTTTCTACCTCAATCTACCCAGTAATAATGAGCAGCCCAACAGCCCAGGAGACATGGAAGAAGCTACAAACTGCCTATGCAGATAGCGGCCTTCTACGGCGCTTACACCTTCTACGTAAGCTCTTCAACACACGCCTGGAGAACTGTCAATGCATGGAAGAATACGTGAACGGAATTCGCAGCACGCAGCAGCAACTAGGAGAAATAAAGGCTCCCGTCGACGACGAATTCGTAGGAGTGATAATGCTCACCGGTTTAACCAAAAAGTACAACCCTATGGTGATGGCACTGGAAGGATCGGGAAGCAAGATCTCGTCGGACTCCGTAGCAACAATGCTACTCAAAGAGGACCAGAGGCCACCGGCATCGACATCGAGTGCTCTTCGGACATGGACGTCTACGAGTATGCCTGTTCCCAAGCCTACGCCTGTGCTACCGCGCCCAACAAAGCTCGTCTGCTCGTTCTGCAAGCGACACGGACACCTCGTCTCGGAGTGCCGGAAACGCAAGAAGACGAATAAGGCTAATTTTAGTACACATGTCACACTTTATTCATCTTTTCATTCTTCCACAACACCGCATTCCTCCTCACATTGGTTCATAGACTCGGGTGCAACATCACACATGTGTAATGATAGAAATCTATTCAGTAACATTTCACCCCAGTCAGATACAGTAACCGTAGCCAACAACCAACAGATAACCAGCGAAGGTATAGGTACAATTTCTGTAAATAGTGGCAAAATTAACAAAATTTCTAACGCTCTTTTGGTACCTCAACTTTCGGCAAACTTATTATCTGTTAGTTCCATGGCGGGGAAGGGTTTTGCTACAGTTTTTACAAGTAAGGGTGCTCAAATTTTTAGAGAAAATAGTTTAAAAATTTCGGGGGAAGTAGTAGCAACGGGTCAAAATTATAAGGGCATTTATAAACTAAACCAAAGAATACTATACTCTCACTGGCGTGGAACTAAACATTCGTGAGCCACAACAACAAGCACAGCTGACAAATGTCAACAATGAGACAGCTGTTCTGTGGCATAGACGTCTAGGACATCTAAATGTCAAAGCGCTAGCTTCTCTAAAAAAGAGAACAGTTGGCATAAACTGCGAAATAAATAGTTTAGGTTTGAATGAAACCTGCGTGGCTGCGTACCTTGTCTCCAAGGTAAACTGGCAAAAAAGCCATTTAAAAAGTCAAAAACTAAGTCTTTTAAAAAGTGTGAACTCATTCATTCGGACCTTTGTGGACCAATGAGCACACATTCGTGGGGCGGTGCCCTATACCTACTTACTTTCACAGATGACTTTACGCGCAAAACTTTTGGCTACCTGTTAAAGTCAAAAAGTGAAGTTTTCTCAAAGTTTGTTGAATTCAAACAACTTGTAGAAAACCAAACAGGCAAAAAAATTAAAAAGTTTCGCACCGACAACGGTCGTGAATTTGTGAACGGACCGATGTCCTGCTTTTTAAGGGAGAATGGAATAATCCATCAGACCTCTGTATCCTACAACCCTCAGCAAAACGGCGTCGCTGAACGGGTTAATCGGACGATTATAGAAAAGGCCAGAGCAATGTTGCATGACGCAAAACTCCCAAAAGCGTATTGGGGTGAGGCAGTAAATACAGCGATTTACTTAAAAAATCTTTCGCCCACCCAAGCTTTACATAATAAAATTCCTGACGAACTTTGGTACGGTAAACAACTTGACGTCTCGCACCTTCGTGTTTTTGGCTGTGAAGCGCACTCTTTTGTACCAAAAGAAAAGCGCAGCAAACTGGATTCAAAAACCCAGTCTTGCATATTTGTAGGTTACTCAACCGAGACTAAAGGCTACCGCCTTATAGATCCCCGTAACCCACGAGCGATCATATTGTCGAGGGATGTAGTCTTCATTGAAGATAAACTTGGTGTTACTGAACCGCAGCAACCCACCATCCCAAACGATAGTCTCACTTACGATTTAATCGTAAGTACAGGAGTAGACCAAACACAATCACAACCACCAATGACACAACAAGCGCCAAGTCCACCGCCACCTCAGATCTCAGAAATTACAGTTCCACTCCCCGAGTCTGATATAATTCCTCAAAGCATTGAAACCCACCCACAGCCTCTACCACAGCTAGATACATCTACAACTGTTGAACCAGCATCACCAGAGTATCTTTCAGCTACCTCTGAACCGGATGAACCTGTTATTTCAGATGGTCCTACTGAACCTGAGCGCAGATACCCAACCCGTGTAAGGAATCCTCCTGAACGCTTTGGCTATCTCACTTCAGACCTGGAACCCGAATCTTACAAAGAAGTAACAGATCACGCCGAGAAAGAACAGTGGCTAGAAGCTATGAAAGCTGAATACAATTCGTTAATCAAAAATGGAACATGGGTTCTCGTTGACCGACCATCCGGTAGGAAAACAACTAAATGCAAATGGGTATTCAAACTAAAAAAGGACACCAGTGGCCAAATTACTAAGTACAAAGCCAGATTAGTTCCGAAAGGCTTCACCCAAGTAGCAGGAATTGACTACGGTGAAACATTTGCACCAGTTGCAAGACTGTCGTCAGTGCGACTTCTATTGGCTTTTGCGGCTCAACGTGGACTGCAGGTTGACCACCTAGACGTGGAAACTGCATTCCTCAATGGTGACCTCGATGAGGAAATTTATATGGAACAACCAGACGGTTTCTCCACAGACCCGAAAGGAAAAGTTTGTTTACTAAAGAAGGCTCTATATGGTCTTAAGCAAGCTCCACGACAATGGAACTTGAAAGTTTGCGAAGCAATGAAAAGCTTAACTTACAGCAAGCCTCTAACGAGCATTGCCTGTACTACAGACGCGACGGCAACGACCTGCTTGTAGTAGCGGTTTTCGTCGATGATTTTTTTATCCTCTGTAGTAACGACAGCATGAAGGACACCTTTAAACTTGGTTTGAAGAAACTATTTGTGGTCAAAGACCTTGGTCCTGTCAAAAACTGTCTCGGAATGCGTGTTGTCCAAAAGCCTGGCAACATATCTCTCGATCAGACTAAGTATATCGAGAAAGTTATCGAAAAGTTTGGTATAACTGATGCCATCCCTGTCTCAACACCCATGGAACCTGGTATGAAGCTCACGATCCCCGATAAGGATGATGAGAAACCCGATTTGCCATACCAACAACTTATTGGTTCTCTAATGTACATTGCAATTGGCACCAGACCAGATATATCCTACGCTGTATCTTATCTGAGCCAGTTCAATGGACATTACGAGGTGCATTTAGGGCTGCCAAACGGGTTTTAAGGTACCTAAAAGCTACTAAGGACCTTAAACTAACTTATAAAAATGGTGACGGGTATCCCACCGGCTATGCTGACGCCGACTACGCCAGCAACGTTGTAGATAGACGCTCGTACACGGGGTACGTATTCAAGATGTGCAGTGCTGCCATCTCTTGGGAATCAAGAAACAGCGCACCCTGCACTGAGCACCACAGAGGCAGAGTACATGGCTCTAGGCGAAGCCTGTAAAGAAGCCATCTACCTCAGCACCCTCATTAAAGAAGTTTACGACGTCATACAGCCACTCACTATTCATACTGATAATCAAAGCACAATCAAACTCACCCGCAACAACACATTCCACGCACGCACAAAACACATCGACATTAGACATCACTTCATACGCCTACTCTCAGAACAGGACTACATCATCACATACATACCAACACATAACATGATCGCAGACATCCTCACCAAGCCTCTCCCAAAATCAAACACTGTAAATTTTCATGTGCATTAGGATTAGGCTAGGATTCAGATCATCGTTAGGTAGGTATGTAAATAGTTCTCTAGGTTAGGTGTATATACAGGATGAATTTTTTGGTGAAGTGTATATACAGGTTGATGTTATTTTTGTTTGTGTATAGTGTTAATTTTGTGTTGTGTAATAGTGTGTTTGTACAGTAACTTTGATATGTCGTTTATTTGTATATAGGTACAGGTGTCCCATTACGGGGAGGTGTTGTAAATACTCATTTTACATAATGGCACACCTGTCCATATTTTGAATTGACTTTGTCAATGTGAATAGAATATAAGAAACATCAGTCAAAACACTCTAATAAAATAAGCTGTCTTGCTTACATCTAAACTCGGTTTTAGTGGTATTATTTACATTTTATAACATACTGTAAGTGGGGTATCTAAGGTAGATTAACTAAGGCACCCTAATTAAAAAAAACAGAAATAAAAAATAGCAGCCCTAGAGTGTAGGTAGGTATAAATGATCGAAAAAGAGGCGAGCTGTCCTTCTATAAATTGTCTATTTTGTGACAGAAGGGCACAACCAGGGCTCCGCAAGCGGGGCGCGAGGAGGGCCGCGGGTCAAGGCCGCGGGCCCGCCCTTGCAGGGGCTTCCGGTCGAGATCACACGGCCAATCGCGCCCTTCACAGCGCATCACAAGAGATTTCAAGGTTTTTGTGTAAAAAGACAGGTCTTTTGAGTATATTGGTACGAAAAAACGATGGGTTGTGCCGGCCTATAATAGCATCACCACAGTGGTCTCATAAGGACCGATAGAAACCTCTTCGTAGAATATAGTTTATAGGGTTACTTTTAATTAAGTACAAATCTCTTGAGAGTATGGTCTACTCACAAAACTGAACGACTTTTGTTAGAAATTTTCTTGGAATTACGAAAAAAAAATTGGATCTCCCATACTAAGTGGCACATTTTTTCAACATTTTTGTATGGGAGGTCCATTTTTTTTATGTTTCGAAGAAAACTTTGTAACAAAAGTTTTCAGTTTTGTGAGTAGACCACACCTTCAAGAGATTTGTACTTAATTAAATGTATGTTAGTCGGCGCTTGGTGAAACTCCATTGTTATTATTTTTACTTACTCGTTTCACTTAGTTTTTACTTTGGTCCCAACCGGTTTCGCTCTTCGTAGAAATTGTGGAAACTCATCAGAAGTAAAAACATCGTAGTCTGTTAACAAAAGCATTTCACTTACCATTATTATCCATCAAATTGCTAACTTAATATCTATAAAAATCTTTACACATGATATACGAGACGCACAGTCAAGGCCAAAATCCACGAGTCACGAAGAAAAGGATTTCCTGCCGTATCCCAAAAGTGCCATTGTCACATTGAATTTAAACCTTCGCTACCGAAAGTTACTTCCATCTCATTGCATATTCAAAGAACTTCGTCAGAAATTGGGCGTTTTCAGTCCTCGAACAATTTGCCAACTTAATTGTGTGTAACTTGTAGTTGTAGAGACATTTGTTGGTCCGGAGTGCGGAACTAGCTCGAACTTAGATCGAACAGCTTGCGGAAAACTTAGCTAGGATGGCGTCGCGAGCGCTAAAACTGAACGAATGCGGTTAATTTATTACCTATTATAGTACGAGGAAAACAACTAAAACTTACCGAAAAGACTCCATTTTACGTACTTAGTTATTTATTTCGTAAAAAATAAAGGTAGGTTTTAACAGTATTTTCAAACAAGTCTATGTTGCTCGGAAAATGATAAAATTCTAACGACATGACATTAAAATATTCATGAAACGCGTCTCTTTGGAACTTCTGATGCAATAAAGAACACGCCACATTACTTTTTTGGCAGTTACGGAAAAAGACTACGTTATTTTAAATGCAAACTAAATGCACCCAGAAGCGAATATAAAATCTGGTATTAAAATTAAGTAAACACATTAAAGTGTAGTGCAAATGCAAAAGAGACCGCAGAACGCAGTGGCTCTCATTAGTGCGAATGTATTTCCGTTCCAGTTGGAGTGCTGGAACGTGCTGAGAGCTGGAAACGCTGGGAATACTCTGCCAACTTATTTGCATTACATTTGCATGTGTTTACACTTTCAACCGAGTAAAAATGGTGTGGGCATACTCTAAACCAAAAGACAGGGGCTTGAAAAGAAAAAAAAATATATATTGATGATATAGTTAAAAAACTGTTATAGTTAAATGGGTAGGTTGAAGTGCTGGTGATAGCACCAGGAAAACACCCTGCAGCACTTTCTCTCCAGCTGAGTTCCGCTAGTGAAGGTTATTAGCAAAACATCGACATCATCAATTGTAATTTATGGATTCGCATATCAGTTCGAATCAACACGTGTTTAAAGTTCTCTACGAAGTTCTGTTGCAATAAGACAAATTACTTTTTAACCCTTGTTTGGCAGTTACGTGAAAAGCTCCGTTGTTTTAAAATGCAAACCAAGTGCGAAGCGAGTATAAAATCTGGTATTAAATTAAGTAAACACATTAAAGTGTTGTGCAAATGCAAACGAGACCGCCGACCGCAGTGGCTCTCATTAGTGCGAATGTATTTCCGTTCCAGTTGGAGTGCTGGAACGTGCTGAGAGCTGGAAATGCTGGGAATAAAATACTAAACTTATTTTGCGTTTGCTTATGCGCGGGTAAACAAACCGTAATAATGACATTAAACCACGTGCAAAATGCTGGAAAACTCTGCTAACTATTTTCATTGCGTTTGCATGTTTAAACGGAGGAAAATGGTTAGTTAGACTGGCTAATATAGCCGTTTTCATTAGCGGAACAGGGATGTGAAAAGAAACTTAATGCAAAATATTAGAAGATTTTAAACAGATTTACTCAAATTGTAGAGTTTGTGATAGGCATGCAGCTTACAGGTAGCAGGTAGTATGTTGGAGTGTTAAACAAAATGGATAAAATACTCAATTCCGAAAGTTATTTTCATAGCTAACGTAATTTGAGAGACGTTCTCTGAAAAATATTATTGGGAGAACTATCTTTGGACCACATGACCGCATCTCAATCTCTTGCGTTCGAAGATGAAAGCCTTCAATATGAGGAGATTACATAGGTAACGATGAGCTTTACCATTTGCCCTTCGGCTTGGCGTGATCCAATTATTTCAAGGGGAATCATTCCCTCGGGATACAAACGTGATATAAATATGTTTGTATGTATCATTCGCTTTACCCTCCTACATCGTACATAAACTACCTATAGCTACATTTACTGCGTCCAAAGAAGGTAATGGCAAGCATTGAATGTGACAAAATAAAAGGGCATGAAAGTAGAGTTATAAGAACCACTTTCTACCCCATCCAGTAACTTTATAGGCTGCTGTTAATCGTTTTTAAGAAAATGCGTTTTCCCCTATAGTCCGAGTTCTTAATTGGCAGTTTGTATGGAGGTATGGTCCCATCTGGCAGAAATCATGAAACTTGGCATGTGTGTAGCTTACATGTGTAAGCTTCAGGAAAAGAAGGGAAGCAAGTTGGACCCCTGCTTCCCCTTTACCCCTTTATGTCCCAAATTTCAGTTATCTTTATTTTCTCGAAACGATTAAAGATAGGAGAAATTTGTCAAGGTAAGAAATATTCCTTATAAAATTGTCTACATAATTAATCTTGGGTCGATGTTGATAGGACTTATACTTTTCGAGTTATGCTTCTGGGAAACCCATCATTTTTTTGAAGGTGACTTCCAGCTCTGAATTAGCCATAACTACCATGTGATAGAATATTCTTTCAAACTTGCTATTGGCTGTTGTTAGTTAGGTAGTCTTCAAAGAAATCCGCAGAGACAACACTTCAATCACGCCTGTGGGGTGGGAGTGAGGCAAAATTTATTTTCCGAGCTGAACTTGAGGACTTCTGACTCCTTAAGTAAAGGTGTCACGAGAAATTGAGTATAATTTTCGAATAAACCAAGGACGGAGTATTCATTTCTGGGACGCTTTTTGGTACATTTCATACAAAAATATAAATATATTAATTGAAACGGGAAAAAAATATGTTTCGTTCTCATTCAAACTCTGTTTTCTTCATGACCTTGGGACATATTATTAGATAATAACACATACTCGAAGACATACTCACCGTAATTATAAAACCATATTTTATTTTCGAAAATATAAGAAAGACCTAGCCTACGGAAGCCTTAATATTTTTACAAAGTTATGTTTGTAGCTGGAAAAATTTCAAGTTCATAGATTTTGTATGCAAAAATAAGATTACCAACCGCAAACTTATATTTCTCAATTGTCGCTAAACCATTCCAGATAGAGAAATGCCCTCATAGGGAATGTTGTTTATACTGAAGGGTAATTTTTGTTGGAATAAAGAAATTGAGGATCTGGAGTACTTGATGTTTAAAAGACATTACAGTATCTCGAATAGTTTAGCTGGGTTGTTAATGTTCCACATCAAGTACTCCAGATCTTCAATTTCTATATATCAGCATAAAACACTCTTCAGTATAAACAACATTTCCTATGAGGGTATTTCCCTATCTGGAATGGTTTAGCGACAATTGAGAAATATACTTTGCGGTTGGTAATCTTATTTTTGCATACAAAATCTATGAATTTGAAATTTATCCAGCTACAAACATAACTTTGTAAAAATATTTAGGCTTCCGTAGGCTAGGTATTTTCTAATATTTTCGAAAATAAAATATCGTTTTATAATTACGGTGAGTATGTCTTTGAGTATGTGTTATTATCTAATAAATATGTCTCAAGGTCATGAAGAAAACAGAGTTTGAATGAGAACGAAACATATTTTTTCCTGTTTAATATATATTTATATTTTTGTATGAAATGTACCAAAAGCGTCCCAGAAATGAATACTCCGTCCTTGGTTTATACGAAAAATAAACTCAATTTCTCGTGTCAAATTTACTTAAGGAGTCAGAAGTCCTCAAGTTCAGCACGGAAAAAAATTTTGCCTCACTCCCACCCCACAGGCGTGATTGAAGTGTTGTCTCTGCGGATTTCCTTTGAAGACAACCTAACTAACAACAGCCAATAGCAAGTTTGAAAGAATATTCTATCACATGGTAGTTATGGCTAATTCAGAGCTGAAGTCACCTTCAAAAAATTATGGGTTTCCCAGAAGCATAACTCGAAAAGTATAAGTCCTATCAACATCGACCCAAGATTAATTATGTAGACAATTTTATATATTTCTTACTTGACAAATTTCTCCTATCTTTAATCGTTTCGAGAAAATAAAGATATCTGAAATTTGGGACATAAAGGGGGTAAAGGGAAGAAGGGGGTCCAACTTGCTTCCTTCTTTCCTGAAGCTTACACATGTAAGCTACACACATGCTAAGTTTCATGATTTCTGCCAGATGGGACCATACTTCCAGCTAAGGAGCCGTACTACTACTTTAACTCAAATTCTAATATACAAGGTGTAAGGGACAGCCCTCCGAATACTGAAAGGGTGCATTCAGCCCAGGAAACTGAACAACTTCCCATAGAAATAAATTTCAGGAAACAAAAAAAAATTAGACTTCCCATACAAAATCACGATCAACTGATTCAATTTACTATGGGAAGTCAAAAAATTTTTATTTTTATGGCTAGTTGTTCAATTTCATGGTCTGAATGCACCCTTTCAGTATTCGGATTGTCCCACCCTATAATTTAAACCACACATTTCCCATAAAAAAGTCTATCAATGACGTTCCTACCTTTTCTCAGCACGCTCTCTGTCTCTAGGGAATTCGAAATCGAGGAAACCCCGTCTTTTCCTTGTCCTTGGCCTGATTTCGATTGATAATACCCGTGTTTTGCTATCGTGCGGTTGTCGACTGCCTTAAGGGTGCCGACATGTTAAACAACTTCCTTATGGGTGCTTTATGGCGTAGCGATGTTATCGAATCGTAAACAGCTTTGGGATCGGAAGCTAAAAGGCCGAATCAAATGGTTCTTGTTATGCGTTATGTGTTACAAAACGACTCTTGGTGGTTTGTTAGGTATAATTATGTCTTCGCCCTCCTGTATGAATAGACCTTGATGAAATTGAATACTTGCGCAATTGTAGGTCTACGAAAAACTGCGTTAAGTTACCATTGATAAAAGGTGGACTATTTTCGCAAATCATATCCTGATTCATAGAAGAAACGGACTCGAATTGGCAACATGATTGTTTGCGTCTTTTTCTTATTACTACATGATATTTGAGCAAGGTGTCAACAATAATGTTGCAATTTCGGGTCCCCTTCTTCTTCTATGAATCATACCAGCAATCTGGGGGCCATCCAGGAAACCAGCGTCACATTCCAGACACAATGAAAGACAAAAAGTAAAGGGCTTGTAGTTACTAGAACCACTTTCTTTCTATCCTATCCAGTAACTTATACTAATAAAAGTTCTTTTCTCCCGCTTTAAAACGTCCTACCATGGTTTCTTTTTCAAATCGAAGGTCATTGTTGAAAATTAATGAATTTCGAACATTGTTTGCAGGTGCTACAATCGAGGCCAGTGAGCATGATAGTCCAATGGAGCGAGGTGCGGACAGCGTGGCAAGACAGCGACTTCATCACGGAGTGTCTCTGCTGGCACAATGTGTACAGGCAGAGGCACGGGGCGCCGCAACTGTACATGGCGCCTGAGGCAAGTATCTAGCACATATCCAGTGATAGTCCAGTGGAGCGAGGTGCGGACAGCGTGGCAAGACAGCGACTTCATCACGGAGCGTCTCTGCTGGCACAATGTGTACAGGCAGAGGCACGGGGCGCCGCAACTGTACATGGCGCCTGAGGCAAGTATCTAGCACATATTGTGGTCAGTGAGCATGATAGTCCAGTAGAGCGAGGTGCGGACAGCGTGGCAAGACAGCGACTTCATCACGGAGTGTCTCTGCTGACACAATGTGTACAGGCAGAGGCACGGGGCGCCGCAACTGTACATGGCGCCTGAGGCAAGTATCTAGCACATATCATCATCAAATCACGTCACATCAGCCACAAAATAGAGAGCTTACAGAAGGAACACTCGACCCTATTTAGGATTTTCACGATTGTCACTTGCTATATAGCCAGTGAGCATGATAGTCCAGTGGAGCGAGGTGCGGACAGCGTGGCAAGACAGCGACTTCATCACGGAGTGCCTCTGCTGGCACAATGTGTACAGGCAGAGGCACGGGGCGCCGCAACTGTACATGGCGCCTGAGGCAAGTATCTAGCACATATCCAGTGATAGTCCAGTGGAGCGAGGTGCGGACAGCGTGGCAAGACAGCGACTTCATCACGGAGCGTCTCTGCTGGCACAATGTGTACAGGCAGAGGCACGGGGCGCCGCAACTGTACATGGCGCCTGAGGCAAGTATCTAGCACATATCCAGTGGGTAGTTCAGTGGAGCGAGGTGCGGACAGCGTGGCAAGACAGCGACTTCATCACGGAGTGTCTCTGCTGGCACAATGTGTACAGGCAGAGGCACGGGGCGCCGCAACTGTACATGGCGCCTGAGGCAAGTATCTAGCACATATCCTGCATGATAGTCCAGTGGAGCGAGGTGCGGACAGCGTGGCAAGACAGCGACTTCATCACGGAGTGTCTCTGCTGGCACAATGTGTACAGGCAGAGGCACGGGGCGCCGCAACTGTACATGGCGCCTGAGGCAAGTAACTAGCACATATCCAGTGATAGTCCAGTGGAGCGAGGTGCGGACAGCGTGGCAAGACAGCGACTTCATCACGGAGTGTCTCTGCTGGCACAATGTGTACAGGCAGAGGCACGGGGCGCCGCAACTGTACATGGCGCCTGAGGCAAGTATCTAGCACATATCCTGCATGATAGTCCAGTGGAGCGAGGTGCGGACAGCGTGGCAAGACAGCGACTTCATCACGGAGTGTCTCTGCTGGCACAATGTGTACAGGCAGAGGCACGGGGCGCCGCAACTGTACATGGCGCCTGAGGCAAGTATCTAGCACATATCAACATCAAATCACGTCACATCAGCCTACAAAATATAGAGTTTACAGAAGGATCACTCGACCCCATTTAAGATTTTCACGATTGTCACTTGCTATATAGCCAGTGAGCATGATATTCTAGTGGAGTGAGGTGCGGACAGCGTGGCAAGACAGCGACTTCATCACGGAGTGTCTCTGCTGGCACAGTGTGTACAGGCAGAGGCACGGGGCGCTGCAACTGTACATGGCGCCTGAGGCAAGTATCTAGCACATATCCAGTAAGATAGTCCAGTGGAGCGAGGTGCGGACAGCGTGGCAAGACAGCGACTTCATCACGGAGTGCCTCTGCTGGCACAATGTGTACAGGCAGAGGCACGGGGCGCCGCAACTGTACATGGCGCCTGAGGCAAGTATCTAGCACATATCCAGTGATAGTCCAGTGGAGCGAGGTGCGGACAGCGTGGCAAGACAGCGACTTCATCACGGAGTGTCTCTGCTGGCACAATGTGTACAGGCAGAGGCACGGGGCGCCGCAACTGTACATGGCGCCTGACGCAAGTATCTAGCTCATATCATCGTCAAATCACATCAGCCTACAGTCACAAAATAGAGAGTTTACAAAAGGATCACTCGACCCTATTTAGGATATTCACGTTTGTCACTTGCTATATATCCAGTGAGCATGATGGTCCAGTGGAGCGAGGTGCGGACAGCGTGGCAAGACAGCGACTTCATCACGGAATGCCTCTGCTGGCACAATGTGTACAGGCAGAGGCACGGGGCGCCGCAACTGTACATGGCGCCTGAGGCAAGTATCTAGCACATATCCAGTGATAGTCCAGTGGAGCGAGGTGCGGACAGCGTGGCAAGACAGCGACTTCATCACGGAGTGTCTCTGCTGGCACAATGTGTACAGGCAGAGGCACGGGGCGCCGCAACTGTACATGGCGCCTGAGGCAAGTATCTAGCACATATCCAGTCATCCAGTGATCATGATAGTCCAGTGGAGCGAGGTGCGGACAGCGTGGCAAGACAGCGACTTCATCACGGAATGCCTCTGCTGGCACAATGTGTACAGGCAGAGGCACGGGGCGCCGCAACTGTACATGGCGCCTGAGGCAAGTAACAGCACATATCCAGTAAGATAGTTCAATGGAGCGAGGTGCGGACAGCGTGGCATGACAGCGACTTTATCGCGGAGTGTCTCTGCTGGCACAATGTGTACAGGCAGAGGCACGGGGCGCCGCAACTGTACATGGCGCCTGAGGCAAGTATCTAGCACATATCCAGTAAGATAGTTCAATGGAGCGAGGTGCGGACAGCGTGGCAAGACAGCGACTTTATCGCGGAGTGTCTCTGCTGGCACAATGTGTACAGGCAGAGGCACGGGGCGCCGCAACTGTACATGGCGCCTGAGGCAAGTATCTAGCACATATCCAGTGATAGTCCAGTGGAGTGAGGTGCGGACAGCGTGGCAAGACAGCGACTTCATCACGGAGTGCCTCTGCTGGCACAATGTGTACAGGCAGAGGCACGGGGCGCCGCAACTGTACATGGCGCCTGAGGCAAGTATCTAGCACATATCCAGTAAACATGATGGTCCAGTGGAGCGAGGTGCGGACAGCGTGGCAAGACAGCGACTTCATCACGGAGCGTCTCTGCTGGCACAATGTGTACAGGCAGAGGCACGGGGCGCCGCAACTGTACATGGCGCCTGAGGCAAGTATCTAGCACATATCCAGTAAGATAGTTCAATGGAGCGAGGTGCGGACAGCGTGGCAAGACAGCGACTTTATCGCGGAGTGTCTCTGCTGGCACAATGTGTACAGGCAGAGGCACGGGGCGCCGCAACTGTACATGGCGCCTGAGGCAAGTATCTAGCACATATCCAGTAAACATGATGGTCCAGTGGAGTGAGGTGCGGACAGCGTGGCAAGACAGCGACTTCATCACGGAGCGTCTCTGCTGGCACAATGTACAGGCAGAGGCACGGGGCGCCGCAACTGTACATGGCGCCTGAGGCAAGTATCTAGCACATATCCAGTAAGATAGTTCAATGGAGCGAGGTGCGGACAGCGTGGCAAGACAGCGACTTTATCGCGGAGTGTCTCTGCTGGCACAATGTGTACAGGCAGAGGCACGGGGCGCCGCAAGTGTACATGGCGCCTGAGGCAAGTATCTAGCACATATCCAGTAAACATGATGGTCCAGTGGAGCGAGGTGCGGACAGCGTGGCAAGACAGCGACTTCATCACGGAGTGCCTCTGCTGGCACAATGTGTACAGGCAGAGGCACGGGGCGCCGCAACTGTACATGGCGCCTGAGGCAAGTATCTAGCACATATCCAGTAGCATGATAGTCCAGTGGAGCGAGGTGCGGACAGCGTGGCAAGACAGCGACTTCATCACGGAGTGTCTCTGCTGGCACAATGTGTACAGGCAGAGGCACGGGGCGCCGCAACTGTACATGGCGCCTGAGGCAAGTAACTAGCACATATCAACATCAAATCACGTCACATCAGCCACAAAATAAAGAGTTTATAGAAGGATCACTCGACCCTATTTAGGATTTTCACGATTGTCACTTGCTATATATCCACTGAGCAGGTTAGTCCAGTGGAGCGAGGTGCGGACAGCGTGGCAAGACAGCGACTTCATCACGGAGTGCCTCTGCTGGCACAATGTGTACAGGCAGAGGCACGGGGCGCCGCAACTGTACATGGCGCCTGAGGCAAGTATCATAGGCCTATCCTGAGGCCCATATCACTACCATCACATCCTGACACAATGTGTACAGGCAGAGGCACGGGGCGCCGCAACTGTACATGGCGCCTGAGGCAAGTAACTAGCACATATCATCAAAAAATCACGTCACATCATAGTTTACAGAAGGTTCACTAGACCCTATTTAGGATTTTCTCGATTGCCACTTGCCATATAGCCAGTGAGCATGATAGTCCAGTGGAGCGAGGTGCGGACAGCGTGGCAAGACAGCGACTTCATCACGGAGTGCCTCTGCTGGCACAATGTGTACAGGCAGAGGCACGGGGCGCCGCAACTGTACATGGCGCCTGAGGCAAGTATCTAGCACATATCAACATCAAATCACGTCACATCAGCCTACAGGCAAATAGAGAGTTTACAGAAGGATCACTCAACCCTTTTCAGGATTTTCACGATTGTCACTTGTTACGTAGCCAGGGTTGCTACTGTTAAAATTCTCAAAGTACAAGAATATCAAAAATCAAAACAGTTAAATCTGATACAAGAACGTAATATGATTCTGAGCCTTCTGAGCCAATTTTAATCCAAGAAATACCTATGACGTTCGTGGCAACAATCGTCTTAGTTACTTCGAGTTTCTCTGAGATTCCGGTTTATTCCAGTTAACGTAAGTAAGAGCTATTCGTATTGCTACGGTCGCTATACGATGATGGGTTCTACTGATATTGAATTTGTTCTGAAAACATAATAAAAAAAACCGGCCAAGAGCATGTCAGACACGCCCACAAATAGGGTTTCGTAGTCAACGTTTAAATATCAGGTATTTCAGCATTACAAACTTAATTTTGTTGCTGGTTTGTTAGCAGCAGTATGATGACCAACCGCACATAGAAAAACTATTTTTTTTTCTGAATCCTTTAAGGGTACGATATCCGTTAATTTTTGCCCCCCCTATCACTTGTATGGGAGGGGGTCCAAAAAACATTTAATATAATTTTTTCTTCACATTTCTATATTTGGGTCAACAAGATCTATCTTCTCACCAAATTTCATGTCGATAGCTTTAAAACTGACGAAGATATGAGGGCGGGGCATACATACAGACAGACAGACAGACAGACAGACAGACAGACAGACTTGACGAAACTATAAGGGTTTCTAGTAGACTACGAAACCCTAAAAACATAGGTATTAAGTAAAGTGCTTTTAAATTCTTTCGCAAAGTTGTAATGCTTCTAGCCCTTAGGATATTGTTTGCACAAGGTCAATGTGGAACGACAGCTAGGGTTGTAAATTCCAATGTACTTGAATAACTAATAGAGGTCCCTTGTTTGGCATCGGGCCATTGATAACGGCTTGCGGGCGGATTAACCAGCTTATGTTGTAAATAATGTACATTTATTACATTTGCACACTTTTCAAATATTTAATGGATTCGATTCAACATGTTTCGGTTTAAATAAACGATAAATTGGTTACCTAATAAATGGGCATACAGTCCTATTAAGATCTAACAAAAAAGAAAATAGAAATTATGAATATACGATTTAGGCGAGTTGGTTTCTTCTCCTACTGACTTATTACATCCCACTGCACTAAAGATGTAGAATGTAGGAACAAAATTACGTAGTACGTAGCGTCGCGTAGCAAAATACTGCAATATCTCGTAGCGATGTGCTACAATATCTCGTAGCGTTCTGCTATAGTAGCTCGTAGTGTCGTGTTCTCTCTCTCTCTCTCTCTCTCTCTCTCTTCGAGTGGGACACCAAGTCGTCCGACGTGCTAAAATATCTTGTAATAATGTGCTACAATAGCTCGTAGTGATGTGCTACAATATCTCATGAAATATAGTTTTTGGGAAGTTGTTCAGTTTCATAGTCTGACTGCACCCTATCAGTATTCGGAGAGCTTTCTCTTGTACCATGTACTATTTTGGAATTGTAAGTATTTTTATTTAATTATGTTTATAACAAAATAACTGTAATGGTGTTTTATAGACCTCCAAGGCTGGTAGATAATGTCGACCTCGTGTAGGTATACTGCAGTGTGACGAGTCGAGACCTTGAATAAGCAATACCGGTTCCAACTCTGTTGGCATCGCTCCATTGGCAACCGGCACAGCTTAATACGACTTAAATCTCATCATTCTATGTATATTTATACGATGTGTACAGTCAGCAGCACATCAATCTACTCATACTTACGTATACTGGTTATTCTTAGTAGTTGTATAAAAACTAAATAGTTGAATGTAACGAATACATCTGAAAATCCTTCTCGAAAATAGTCTGTCGTAGCACATGCTACATATCGCTACGACATGTAGCAGATTGCTACGACATCTAGCTTGTAACGAGTAAGCTATAATTAGCAGTACGGTCGTTCGAAAGGTCCATATTTCAAAATCATGTCAATATCATGTCAATACTGTGACATAAGGTCTATTCTTTCTTAGGTCTTAGCTCGGGTCTTAGTGTCTTACAGTATGGGTTTGAAAGCTGTCAAATATGGCCTATTTGAATGACCGTACTTTAGTATTATAGCAGAATGCTAACGTCATTTGTTGTCAGCCGTCTCAATACTTTCGATTGTGGGAATGTGGTGGGAATCCGGGCCGGGACGGAAGATGAGTGGCCGGGACGGAAGATGAGTTGCTCGAAGGTGGGAATGTACTACCTATAATAGTAATAAACTAATCTCACCCAAAACATAAATGTGAAAGGCTGCCAAGTTCGATAATATTGGAATGCTTCGCCTATAAAAGAAGTGAGATCTAAATAAGTACCAAGTTCCATACACAGACCTCAGTTAAAAATAGTTACAGGAATGCACACTTGATTTTCCGCAGTTTGGAAAGCAGATTCTGAATAAATATCATATTAAATACCTAAAATTGTAATACTTACAAAAACGCAAACCTGTTTTGTCAGCAGTTTCCTTATGACTTTTTTATTTAATTTTTCTGTACTTTTTAATGATAGTTTTCACACACTTTGTTATAAACCTACTAAACGCAATGAGTCAAGTATATAATTTTCTATTAAAACTTGCCAAGTTATATCATTACAAAGTACAGAAAAAATAAAATAAAAAAAGTCATAAGGAAACTGCTGAAAAAACAGGTTTGCGTTTTTGTAAGTATTACAATTTTAGGTATTTAATATGATATTTATTCAGAATCTACTTTCCAAACTGCGGAAAATCAAGTGTGCATTCCTGTAACTATTTTTAACTGAGGTCTGTGTATGGAACTTCGTACTTATTTAGATCGCACTTCTTTTATAGGCGAAGCATTCCAATATTATCGAACTTGGCAGCCTTTCACATTTATGTTTTGGGTGAGATTTCATTTATTTTTGTAAGGTTTATTTTCTTTTTTTCTTATGATTAAGTTAGTTAAGGAAATGTCTCATTTATACTAATTTTCAGATTTTTGAATATGGACTATATGGACTATGCTTCTTACAAAGAAAGGGACTAGTTTTTTAAATTTAAATTTTCTACGTTTGCTAGGCAAAGGAAAATTATAGTTTTGTCATTTTGTATGCTGTCTTGTACGACTGACACGCTAGAGCGCATTGCCCATTCAATATCTTTGATTTTTACACGTTTTCTATTTACTGATAAGCTTGCCAAGTCAGGGCGGTATAATGTACGTAGCCGGATATATTCAATTTTACTGAACATAACATAACATAACAGCTACAACAGTCCACTGCTGGACATGGGCCTCCCCCTATCGGGGGGTATTGTCATACTCACCACGCTTGGCAGGCGGATTGGCGAGGAATCCCTGGATGAGTATACCTTAGTCGCTTTTTACGACACCCACGGGTAGAATTGGGGTGATGCTATTCTAAGCCGGCATCACACGGCATAGCATTTACAGCAATTTTTACTTTACTTTGACTAAATTACAAACCTTCGTAACGAATTTTAGGTCGGTACGACCATTGGAAAATATAGATAAATTTTTGTTTTAGTTCCTTAGGGTATGAATTTACACCTTCATTATTTTTAAAACCGACTCACACTTGGCCATTTTCAGATTTTTTCCTTTACCTTGACCTAAAGACCTACCTCCGTGCCAAATTTCAAGTCAATACGACCATTGGAAGATATAGATAAATTTTTTGTTTTAGTTCCTTAGGGGTATGAATTTACACCTTCATTATTTTTAAAGCCGACTCACACTTGGCCATTTTCAGATTTTTTCCTTTACCTTGACCTAAAGACCTACCTCCATGCTAAATTTCAAGTCAATACGACCATTGGAAGTGGTCTAGGTTTTTGATGAGTGAGTGAGTGAGTCAGTCAGTCAGTCAGTCAGTGAGTGTATAGTAAAAATAGCGATTTTCTGACGTCAATATCTTAAGACCTACAATAGGTACATTAATGAAATTTTGTATTTTAGATAAGTAAGTAGATCTCGACAGATACTAGAAATCTCATATGCGTAGATAAAATAGATTTTGAGTTATAGGTAGGTCGAACTTGGCCCGAACTGGTTCGTGTAATATAACCCACGGCCGGTGTGTCAGTTCTTTGCTCGAACTTGGCGGACACACTGCCGTGTGTCTAGATAAGATAGAAAAGTAGTTATGAACGAGTAATACGAAGTGCTACCGATATGTACTTACATTTTGTTTTTCTATTTCCAGCTATGCGACTACGCGCAGGCCTGGGCCAACCATCTCGCTCACACCAACAAGTTCCACTACAGGAACGACAGGGATGTCGGACAGAACCTCTACCAGAAACCTGTTACTAACACGGAGACGGATATTACAGGTAAATGAAGAGCGAATATTCTGAAAAAATTGTGATTACAGGACAGGACCTGGCTGATAAAAAAAAATGCAGGAACGAAGTAGGTAAAAGGTGACGGTGTGGCAAAAAAGCAACTGCAACGTGCCAAGGAATGTCTATTCCAGTAGAAACATAATACCATAACAGCCTAAACAGTGTACTGCTGGACACGGGCTCCTAACTACAGAGGGGTAGTGCCGTTTTGCAGGCAGATTGACGAGCGCAGTGCATTTACAGGGAACGCTACTGCCTATTCCTGGATCAATATCCCCTTGTCGGTTTTTACGACATCCACGGATAGAATTGGGGTGATACTCATCTAAGCCGGCATCCCACGGCAAAGAACCATCACAGTGTACATACAAATTGTAGGCATCGTATGAGTTTCTTTGAATCTAGCCACACTACTGTTAAGAGGACTCATTGTTACCCCAGCTAAAACCGCTCTAATGTTGCTCCTTACTCCGTTTTGTTGCCATTTTTTTAGTAATTAAAGTACATAATGTTTTTTGTTCAGGTCAAGAAGTGTCTTCCTACTGGTACGCAGCCGTGCGGCAGTACCGTTTCTTTAAGGAGCCCGATGTCCTGCACGCCAACGTCAATGCAGGTGATATACCTATTATGTAACGCACTTACGTTTAGAAACTTCAATATAAGTTTCACATGCTTAAGTTGCATTTTCATAAGTTTTCCGTCATTAAAGGTATCCCACTTGTTACCCGACTGCTTCGGAGGTTTATGTTTTTCGAGAGTATGTATGTAGGTATGTAGACAAGAAAATCGTTTTCACGGGCTACAGCCCAAACGGTTGGACGGAACTTGACATGTGAGGTGTTGTTAGATTCGTCTCAGTGGCACTGGCTATATTTAAAATTCATACATTCAAGATGGCGAATTTTCATCGCAAAATACAACTTCGAAATTACCGCAGTCGGGATTTTGTTTTTTAATGCATCGCTTGTTATAATTTTCAGGGCACTTTACTCAAATGGTTTGGGTGGCGACGCGTTTCTTCGGCGTCGGTAAAGCACGGTCCCGCGCTGGAAAAGTAATAGTCGTCGCTAACTACTCTCCACCAGGTAGACGATCTAGAATTTAATACTGACAAGTTGCTTATTAATTACTATAGTATCTATTTATATTTATTTATTAAGAAGTTAGTTTAGATGCCGCCGTGTGGTGCCGGCCTAAAATAGCACCACCCCGTATCTTTCCCGTGGGTGTCGTAAGAAGTAGGGTTTTCGAATACCCGACCAACTTTGATACCCGGGTATCGGGTACGATTTTTACACATACCCGGGTATACCCGGGTACCCGGGTATTACATTTTTAAGTAAAAATGGGTTGGAAACTAAGAAACAAAGATCTAAAAGTTAATTCTATTTAAAGTTAATTGTAACACGTAATATTCAGGTTCAAAAAGTGATAATAATTTAGTAACATAAGACAAACAAAATAGGTAATAAGGTATAAAATAAATACTTACTTAAATTAGGTATTCAAACTTTACATTACTTTTTTTCTATTCGTTTTGACGTGGGAGTAAGATATTTCGGCGTGATAAAATTATCTACCCTATACAATTCCAGGATAATTATAAACTAACTTTCCAAAAGCGAAGGAAACTTGAAATCGTACGCGCAGGTTTTGAGGAAATTCGTTACCAACGTATACAATAGAAAATCAGATATATTAAGTCAATTAGTATAAAAAACTAAACATCCTTTAATTGTTTTACTCTTTTGTTTGTATTACATCAGTCTATATAACTCTTTCTTGAGAACCTGGGTACGCACGTTGTTTGTACCCGGGTACCAAAAGTGTGAAATACCCGGGTATACCCGGACCCGGGTACCCGGGTCCCTATAGGCGTGCGTGATATATTGTGTAAGTTACCAATTCATTTACATCTTTTCGCCATTTTCACCCAGCTATTTGTCCCCCAGGCAACATATCGGGCCAGTTCGACACGAACGTGCTGCCGCCGCTGCCGGAAGCGAACCCCGACCCGCCCGCGGCCGAGCACTGACGGCGCGTGTCCATTCGTGGCCGGCGGCTGCAGATCGACTGCAACGCCACCTTCTACAGGAAGTAGGGACTTGGATATACACCGACTGTAAGAAGTAGGAACTTGGATGGTTGCCGTCTACAGAAAGAAGTAAGACCGTTGACACTATCCGCGTATACTTGGATTGCACAGCGATGTCGAAGTACACTTGGATTAGTGTTGCCCTGCCACTATCAAATTGCCGCCCAAAAAGGCTTCCAAGTTACTTGGAGTTTTGATAGTGTCAAAGCGTCTGTAAGAAAAAGGGACTCGGATGGTTGCCGTCTACAGGAAGAAGTAGGAACTCAGATGGTTGCCGTCTTCAGGATGTAGGAACTCGAATGATTGCGGCTGCAGATCGACTGTAACGCCACCTTTTACAGGAAGTAGGCTGCGTGTAACTCAGAAACGGTAGGATATAGGAAAAATGATATAGGTACAACTTGTAGACAATTTTATGGCCTTTCAACTTTTCCTTGAAAGATTTTCTCTAAGGGCCGCCGCAGACAGAGCCGTTTTAACAGGTGGCTTTACAACGAAAGAGGCATGGAAGAAAGAGTGGTCAGAATCAGCTTTAGTACCCCCATTTGATTTGCTAGACCCAACGCAAAAACCAGCAGGATTCACCCTGCCAAGAAAATACTGGTGCCGACTGAACAGAATTCGCACTGGACACGGCAGGTGCAAATACCTAAAGCACAAATGGGGATGGACAGATAGCCCACTGTGCGGTTGCGGGATTGAAGATCAAACTATAGACCACATCGTAAAGCGATGCCCAAAAAGACGCTACTTGACACCAGAAGCTGTGGATTGGCTGTGCAACCTGGATGTTGATATCTAAGTTTCTATTTTCGTATTAATAATTGTATTTTCCTACTGTGTATAAACGCCATACGATTAAATAAAACAGGAAGTAGGGACTTGGATAAACAACGACTGTAAGAAGTAGGAACGTGGATTGTTGCCGTCTTCAGAAGAAGTAGGAATTCATGTGGTTACCGTCTTGTTGATTGATTGCGGCTGCAGATCGACTGCAACGCCACATTTTACAGGAAGTAGGGACTTGGATAAACACCGTCTGTATGAAGTAGGTAGGGACTTAGATGGTTGCCGTCTACAGCAAGAAGTAAGACCGTTGACACTGTCCACGTATACTTGGATGGCACGGCGATGTCCAAGTACACTTGGATTACTGCTGACTGCTGCCACTATCAAAAGGCCGTCCAAATAGGTTTCCAAGTTACTTGGTCGAAGTGTGCTTTGATAGTGTCAACGCGTCTGTAAGAAAAAGGGACTCGGATGGTTGCCGTCTACAAGAAGAAGTAGGAACTCAGATGGTTGCCGTCTTCAGGATGTAGGAACTCGAATAATTGCGGCTGCAGATCGACTGCAACGGCACGTTTTACAGATAGTAGAGAGGGTAAATTAAAAACTTTTTACACTAGTTCCACTAATATTCTATTTATTTAAATTATAATGCGACCGGTTTCGTTACACCATCTTCAGGCAGTACTTTTTAAAAATCAAAACAATAGTATTATACACAATGTGTCGGTATTACTAAAAATACCATGTCGCAGTTCAGAGAGAACTTAGTCAAAAATTACAATGTCAAGTTTGTACAAAAAAATTATGTCAAAATATAATAATAATAATAAAAGTTGATGTCAGAAGATATAAAAATTAAAACAATTGATAATTTGATAATAATAAAATAAAAGGTACTGAAAGTACATTAAAATTAATTGAAATAATTGAGTATTGGTGATGAAGATAAACATGTCTGGTCATTTAAAATATTGAACTTGGATTTATGTCTGTTTATTTCCATGGCTTCCAGCGTGTCCATTTTGCGTCCTTTGTTAGCTATATGTAGGTATTTAACGTTTTTGGAGTCATCGAATCTATGGTTATTCTCATTAAGATGTTCTGCGAATGTTGACGTTTTGGTCTTTTTCTTCCAGCTGGAAAGGTGTTCTTTTATCCTCGTTTTAAACTTTCTACCAGTTTGGCCTACATATATGCTATCGCATGTGTCACATGTCAGGCTGTAAATGCCACTTTGGTGGTCCATTGGAATTTTGTCCTTGTTATTGCAGATAATCGATTTTAAACTGTTGGTGCTGTAGAATGCTGTTTTTCGTCCATCGCTGTTTAAAAGTCGTTTAAATTTTTCGGAAGGTGTTCCAATGTAAGGAATCTTGACCCATTTTTTCTGATTGGCTGGTTCTGACTGGGTAGCGTTATATGACAGCTTCTCAGCCTCCCGTTTTTGTTTCCTTTTTAATATGTTGTGTATTAGTTGGTCTTTGTATCCGTTGTTTCGGGCAATCTGCTTAATTGTGTCCAGTTCTTGTCGGAAGTCTTCATCATTCATAGGGACTTTCACTAACCGATGGATGAAAGCATGAAAAGCCGCATGTTTGTGATTGTCTGGATGACGCGATGTTGCATGTATGATGTTGTCGCTGTATGTAGCTTTCCTGTAGATTTTGTATTGGTGGGCTTTCTCCTTTATGCTTATAGTGAGATCTAGGAAGTTTATTGTCTCTCCACCTAACTCCATAGTCAACTGGATATTATGGTTGATGGAATTCATGTGTACAAGTAGTTCTTGTAAGGTTTCGTTGCTCCCTGTCCATAAACATAAGATGTCATCTACATATCTGTACCAGTATTGGATGTGTTCTTTAAATTTAGATTTAAGAACGGATTTTTCGAAGTCATCCATGTAAATATCTGCGCAAAGTGGTGACAAAGGACTACCCATAGCCAAGCCGTCTATCTGTTTGTATGTTTTTCCTTCCCATAGGAAGTAATTTTGTTCCAGACATATCCGTAAAATTGCTTCTAAGTCTATTACTTCTTGGGCTTCAAGACTTGAGTTACACAACGTTTCGTCTATGATTTTTAAACAATCTTTGACTGGTACGCTAGGAAAGAGATTTTTAACATCAAACGATACCAGTTTTGCTTGAGATGGAACAATTATGTTATCAATTTTCTGAATCAAGTCTATGCTGTTCTCAACCGTGTGTGTTGGTTTGAACTTAGTCAACTTTTTGTATAAGTGGTTTGCCAGTTTTGCTAACTTATAAGCTGGTGCGCCCGTGTATGACACAACGGGTCGTATCGGTTGGTCCTCTTTGTGTAGCTTATAATAGCCGTGTAGCCTGGGTGGTGTTGGGTTCATTTGTATGAGGAAGTGCGGTTTAGTATGTTGCAAAATGCTTTCGCAGGAGTTGACTGTGTTTTTGACTTCTCTGTTGTATATTTCTGTCGGATCTTTTTTCAATACCTGAAATTGTCCTGACTTTAAAAAATCGTCGACCTTGTTAGTGTATTCTTCTTTAGTAGTAATAATTACAGTGTTTCCTTTGTCTGCTTTTGTGACTATTAAGTTGTTTTCTTTAATTTTGTTCTTAATATTCTTTATGATTCTGTCATCTTTAGTAGGATTATTTTCTGGGGTTTTGTCCATTTTACGGAGTTCTAAGGCACACGCTTGCTTAGCTTGTTTGTCACCTGTAGTGGCAACTTCCAAGTCAGCTGCAAGGTTATTGATATCTTTTTCTGTAATTTTGATATTTGGGCAGTGTTTTAGACCTTTTTCCAAAATTTTCTCTTCCGGTATATTAAAACTTACTTCAGTTCTATTTTCTACTCTTCTGTAGAAAGGTTTCTCTTTATACTGAGAAGTGCCACCTTTCTGACTTTTTATCAAGTTACTAATTTTATTTAACTGCGACATAAACATGTTATGGATAATTAAGTTTACCTCCTCATATGTGTTCTGTTGTAGACAATCAAATTCTACACTATGCAGTCGGCGGGACAATTCCATATGTATGATCTTCAGATGTACACCAATATTGTATCGTTGTTTGTATAAGTAGTGAATCTCGGATTCCAACCACTTTCGTTTGCAGTTATCTATTAGTTTATTAATTCCGTATTCCGTATCAATTAATTTTAATGTACTTTCAGTACCTTTTTATTTTATTATTATCAAATTATCAATTGTTTTAATTTTTATATCTTCTGGACATCAACTTTTATTATTATTATTATATTTTGACATAATTTTTTTGTACATACTTGACATTGTAATTTTTGACTAAGTTCTCTCTGAACTGCGACATGGTATTTTTAGTAATACCGACACATTGTGTATAATACTATTGTTTTGATTTTTAAAAAGTACTGCCTGAAGATGGTGTAACGAAACCGGTCGCATTATAATTTAAATAAATAGAATATTAGTGGAACTAGTGTAAAAAGTTTTTAATTTACCTAAAATATGGAGTTCCATCAAGAAATCGCAACACGAAGTGTAAAATACTTGAAAACAGTGAACACAGCTGAGTTGATAGTGTTGTACCAAGCTCTTAAGCTTAAACAAAGGAAAAAATCTCAACATATATGGTTCAATACACAATGTAAGAAACGCGGTGTGATTCCGAACTACATTAAAATAAAGTTCACGTCGCAAAGATACGGAATTAATAAACTAATAGATAACTGCAAACGAAAGTGGTTGGAATCCGAGATTCACTACTTATACAAACAACGATACAATATTGGTGTACATCTGAAGATCATACATATGGAATTGTCCCGCCGACTGCATAGTGTAGAATTTGATTGTCTACAACAGAACACATATGAGGAGGTAAACTTAATTATCCATAACATGTTTATGTCGCAGTTAAATAAAATTAGTAACTTGATAAAAAGGCAGAAAGGTGGCACTTCTCAGTATAAAGAGAAACCTTTCTACAGAAGAGTAGAAAATAGAACTGAAGTAAGTTTTAATATACCGGAAGAAAATTTTGGAAAAAGGTCTAAAACACTGCCCAAATATCAAAATTACAGAAAAAGATCTCAATAACCTTGCAGCTGACTTGGAAGTTGCCACTACAGGTGACAAACAAGCTAAGCAAGCGTGTGCCTTAGAACTCCGTAAAATGGACAAAACCCCAGAAAATAATCCTACTAAAGATGACAGAATCATAAAGAATATTAAGAACAAAATTAAAGAAAACAACTTAATAGTCACAAAATCAGACAAAGGAAACACTGTAATTATTACTACTAAAGAAGAATACACTAACAAGGTCGACGATTTTTTAAGTCAGGACAATTTCAGGTATTGAAAAGATCCGACAGAAATATACAACAGAGAAGTCAAAAACACAGTCAACTCCTGCGAAAGCATTTTGCAACATACTAAACCGCACTTCCTCATACAAATGAACCCAACACCACCCAGGCTACACGGCTATTATAAGCTACACAAAGAGGACCAACCGATACGACCCGTTGTGTCATACACGGGCGCACCAGCTTATAAGTTAGCAAAACTGGCAAACCACTTATACAAAAAGTTGACTAAGTTCAAACCAACACACGGTTGAGAACAGCATAGACTTGATTCAGAAAATTGATAACATAATTGTTCCATCTCAAGCAAAACTGGTATCGTTTGATGTTAAAAATCTCTTTCCTAGCGTACCAGTCAAAGATTGTTTAAAATCATAGACGAAACGTTGTGTAACTCAAGTCTTGAAGCCCAAGAAGTAATAGACTTAGAAGCAATTTTACGGATATGTCTAGAACAAAATTACTTCCTATGGGAAGGAAAAACATACAAACAGATAGACGGCTTGGCTATGGGTAGTCCTTTGTCACCACTTTGCGAATATTTACATGGATGACTTCGAAAATCCGTTCTTAAATCTAAATTTAAAGAACACATCCAATACTGGTACAGATATGTAGATGACATCTTATGTTTATGGACAGGGAGCAACGAAACCTTACAAGAACTACTTGTACACATGAATTCCATCAACCATAATATCCAGTTGACTATGGAGTTAGGTGGAGAGACAATAAACTTCCTAGATCTCACTATAAGCATAAAGGAGAAAGCCCACCAATACAAAATCTACAGGAAAGCTACATACAGCGACAACATCATACATGCAACATCGCGTCATCCAGACAATCACAAACATGCGGCTTTTCATGCTTTCATCCATCGGTTAGTGAAAGTCCTATGAATGATGAAGACTTCCGACAAGAACTGGACACAATTAAGCAGATTGCCCGAAACAACGGATACAAAGACCAACTAATACACAACATATTAAAAAGGAAACAAAAACGGGAGGCTGAGAAGCTGTCATATAACGCTACCCAGTCAGAACCAGCCAATCAGAAAAACTGGGTCAAGATTCCTTACATTGGAACACCTTCCGAAAATTTAAACGACTTTTAAACAGCGATGGACGAAAAACAGCATTCTACAGCACCAACAGTTTAAAATCGATTATCTGCAATAACAAGTACAAAATTCCAATGGACCACAAAGTGGCATTTACAGCCTGACATGTGACACATGCGATAGCATATATAGGCCAAACTGGTAGAAAGTTTAAAACGAGGATAAAAGAACACCTTTCCAGCTGGAAGAAAAAGACCAAAACGTCAACATTCGCAGAACATCTTAATGAGAATAACCATAGATTCGATGACTCCAAAAACGTTAAATACCTACATATAGCTAACAAAGGACGCAAAATGGACACGCTGGAAGCCATGGAAATAAACAGACATAAATCCAAGTTCAATATTTTAAATGACCAGACATGTTTATCTTCATCACCAATACTCAATTATTTCAATTAATTTTAATGTACTTTCAGTACCTTTTTATTTTATTATTATCAAATTATCAATTGTTTTAATTTTTATATCTTCTGGACATCAACTTTTATTATTATTATTATATTTTGACATAATTTTTTTGTACAAACTTGACATTGTAATTTTTGACTAAGTTCTCTCTGAACTGCGACATGGTATTTTTAGTAATACCGACACATTGTGTATAATACTATTGTTTTGATTTTTAAAAGTACTGCCTGAAGATGGTGTAACAAACCGGTCGCATTATAATTTAAATAAATAGAATATTAGTGGAACTAGTGTAAAAAGTTTTTAATTTACCTAAAATATGGAGTTCCATCAAGAAATCGCAACACGAAGTGTAAAATACTAGATAGTAGAGACTTGGATAAACACCGTCTGTAAGAAGTAGGGACTCGGATGGTTGCCGTCTACAGGAAGAAGTAGGAATTCAAATGGTTGCCGTCTTGTTGATTGATTGCGACTGCAACGCCATCTTCTACAGGAAGTAGGGACTTGGATATACACAGTCTGTAAGAAGTAGGGACTTGGATGGTTGCCGTCTACAGGAAGAAGTAGGAATTTAAATGGTTGCCGTCTAGATTACGGCTGCAGATCGACTGAAACGCCACCTTTTACAGGAAGTAGGGACTTGGATAAACACCGTCTGTAAGAAGTAGGGACTCGGATGGTTGCCGCCTACAGGAACAATTTAATAGACCATTGGAAAGAGATTGGAAAGAATAGATATACCTACAATAACTATACACACTACAATTATGGAGTCCACTATTAACACGTTCCCGGACACTAAGTCACACGACTTTGACACTACTTTTTTGTATGAAAAGCTATAGCAGTTCTGTCACATATGTTGCAA
The DNA here is from genome assembly GCA_024500475.1 of Phthorimaea operculella. Taxonomy (NCBI): domain Eukaryota; kingdom Metazoa; phylum Arthropoda; class Insecta; order Lepidoptera; family Gelechiidae; genus Phthorimaea; species Phthorimaea operculella. The sequence continues at coordinate 122,029 of JANFCV010000320.1, read as the reverse complement.
TACGCGTTATTAAATTATGACACTAACTGCTAAAGACTTCGACTGTTACCGCAGCTCTGTCATATGCAATAGTGAGTAGACACTATTAAGTGCGGCAGAACGGCTATAGCAGCGAATGTTAATGCAGTTCTGTCCCCTGCTGCAGTCAGATGTTGCTATAAATTGCGACAGAACTGTTCTAACAGCTGACCTGATACTACCACCACCAGGCTCTTGGAAAGATAGGCGTCTCCCAATATTAAAGTGCGGATCATGGGTTATCATCTATGTTTCAACTTATATCTTGTTTTGATCAGACATGTCTTGCTATTGATCAGGAGATTCCTTTAGACAAGACCGTAGGTGGCTCCAATAAATCATTGATTCGGCAAGATCTTTGGAAGATACGCATCGCACAATATCGATTTGAGGATCGTGGATCAACGTTGATATTTCTACAGTATTTTTTCATCAGGGTAATTATGACATTTTTAATTTTATAAAGCTCTAGTGTGGATTTACAAGTAGGTACGTTGAAGTAAGCCATTTTTCCGTGGTATAAAGCTACCTATTTATAATCTTCCAGTTTTTATCCAAGCCGCAAGCCATAAGGATGTAAATAAGTAACAAGAACACATGTTCAAACCCTTAAAATATTACTCAGTTAGTACAAGATGGATGCTCAGCAAATTTCTGTTTGAGAAATTAGATATTTTTTCGAGGAAATAAGTAAATCATAATAATCAGGGTTAGTTTAGCTTTCTATTAGTCAAAGTATTTTGAAATTGGTCGGAATTTACGGAAATTATCGAATATCGAACATACACACAAATAAACTACAAAATTGATAATTTTCTTACTGTGATCTTTACCTATTTTAAGTGTTTAGGTTATAAAATTGAATTCAGGATAGAGTATTTGAGTTAAAACTACAAATTTAATGTTATTACATCATTATAAAGCTAAAAATAGGCTACTGGCATCGATTAGAAATCCTTAAAATTTGGCGCAAAACGGTCACATAGACACGTCTGCTAAAAATGACACACGCCAGCCAACTGAGGAAACTCTCATACATCCGGGAATGGTATACCCGCTCTGTCATTTTGGGGGGTGACAGGGGAGACGGTAACACGAAACTTTGAACAGCTGTAAAACTGTTCTAATTGACACTGACAATGTTGGAAAAAGTTGCCCAGTGACACTAAAAATGCTCTTCTTATTTTGTATGAATGGAGCGCATGTCTGGGCAGCTCTGGCTTAAAAGTGACCGTCAATTTGGTAGGCTCTAGCAGTTCTGTCACTAGACCAAGTGCAAAAGCGAATGCTATGACCGTTCTGTCCGGGAACGTGTTAACTGGATACTGAACTCTTCATGATAGAATAACAAAAATCCTCTTATTAAACAACTGTACCGTGCTATAACCATACTTAACATGAGAGAAGCAACTCATCTACACCTACAGCTACGGTCGCACCTATCTGTCCTTGCTCGTGATTGGCTGCTCCCACCTCCCCGCTCCTCACTCCGACAGGCAGGGCGGGGCGAGTCGGCCCGCTTGGCTTCATTGGCGATTTATCAACGCCGGCGCGCGGTCGCCTCAGAAGATAATTTTTTGAATTTCGCCAAAGTTTTATAATTCAAAAATTATAAACTTTAATAAATTATTTTATTTTAGCTATTTCATTTTTGTGTTATATGGCGTTTTCAAAAAATTATTTTCTTTTAATTTTTTTTTTTAAATTAATAACGGTTTTACATCGTTCGTTTTTTAAATATTATATTTGTAATGTCTGTCCTTTTTAAATTGTAAATTCAGTGAGTTTGCAAGATGGGTAAGTCCTTTCTATTTTATTGAGCATGCACTTGGAAAATCAAATTTCTGAAGGCGGTTTTCCGTCGAACACTACTTTGCAATTTCATACCACTGTTCATAATTTAGACCAAGCTCAGTCTAAAGTCCGTTTACGAGTAAATAAATGGTTCAGAAAGGGCGCCGAGCCCGTGATCTAAATAGATAACTAGTTCAGGAATTATTTATCAAGAGTAAGATCCCAATTAAATAAGCAAAGTGTGTTAAAGAAATTTGGTTGTTATCGAAGTAATAAATTAGTTCTCTTCTTTTGAGGACGATCAAATGAAAATCCAGTAATCATAGTGCCTTTCATAAGCCTTGAGTGACATGATTTAAACATTTTCAACACAAAATGTTGATCCGTTGTAGGCTGCTAGTTATCTGTAAGTGATGATACATTTTGCCTCAGGGTAATATATTTTTAGTTATAAGTATTATTCGGTCGAAATATTTGAAGATGTCGTCCGTGTACGCCACGGAGTAAAGTAAGGTCACTGATTGATTTATGGATTTTCATCAACAAATTTATTATTTAATTAAAACTTCTGTCTGTAATCAGACACGTGGTTTTTAAGTTTGTGTTTTGTTTGACACGTCGCAACGTGTTCGACGCTATAAACACGTGGTCCTCACTTTTAAAAAATGTTGACTTATATATTTAATTTCTACCTCCAAAGTTCTTTTTCTTTGAGGTGTTTCTTTAAAATTAAAGAATTTCATTAAAAAGGGTGTCGCTGTGACCCCGAATAATGCAGTGAGTTTACGGCACACCTAGTCCGTAGAACGTCTTACAAAAAAGAACAATCAAATCTCTGCAAGGATATTTTGTAAGGTATATATACCTAATTTTATTCTATTGCAATGACAATTGATATTATATGGCTTCGCGAACTAGGCCATGTTCCCTTGTTTCTATATGTTACCTCTGCGCAATGCAAGGTATACCCTATTTTAAAACATCATTAGGAGTACGTTGGCCGCCAGCGCATGGTGAGCCCTTTGACTCCTACATCCCCGCGCAGGGGTTGTGCTTTTTGATGTCATGTAGATTGCTCTCGCCTGCATTTGCAGGAGGGCCTTAATTTTCGTCCTAGTGCCTTTCGTATAGGTACGTGACGAACTGATATTTTGTAATGCGAGACAAATATCGCAAAATATAGTGATAAGTATATGGTTGCGTTTCGGTACTACATACTCCTCAAAGGACGGGGTCATCGTGGACCCAAAAGTTTCGAAACGTACCTACATATTATTTTAATACCTCGCGCAGAGAGTCGGCCAGCGAATTTCATATAACTGTGTGGCTTAAGATATAAACTGTACTGTATTAGGTATTACTCTTATACCTATCCCATATCAAACAGCCGAAAGTTCAGTGACATTCGGCGCAGGCACGATATGTCTTACCTACAAAATAAAGGGTTCTCCCTTACTAATTTCAAGTATTCTATAAAAACAAATATGTAGTACATCGTCAGGGCCTTGCCTCAGACGAAATTAACGAGTGTAACGAAGGGTAGTGTGTGTGCTAGTGAATCTCGCAGGTTCGAATCCTGCATGTGACATTTTATTTAGATAAGAATTCTTATTGAATTGAATACCTACCCGACACGTTTTTGTTTACAAAGTCCATAATCCGATAGCCGCATCTGAGATAATTATTTTCAATGAAATTTGCTTTGTAATGGCTGTTACAATTTCTAGTAAAAGAAGTTTACATCTTAGCGTATGTAGAGGCATTCCAAGAAAATGTTTTGAGACTTCTAATATTTCCGAGTAAAAGATTTGATATCAACATAAAAGCTTTAAAAAATTTCACATACAGTAGCTTTGTATCATTCATAAGCATAACATAAGCGTAAAGTAGATGCTAAACGTCACGTAAGCGACAAGAAGTTGATGTTTTCATGGAATGCCCCTGCGTAGCTTTGAGCTAGTTAGAAACACCTTCGCAAGGAGTTTGTCAATAAAGACATTACCATAACCTCAGGGCTGAAGTTCTTGCAGGTTAATGTCTTAAACAGTTTCACTTTGTGATCATTACAGTGGCTCACTGGGCCATGCAATAAAAAATAAGTTACAACATTGTTCTTGTAATGGAACGATCATTTATGCATTTCCCTTGCTCACTGTCATAAGTAGCAAGAAATCACTTTTATTAAATAGTTATCACTTACCTACTACAGTGTCAACTGTGTCCCCTAAAAATATAATACGATAGTACTAATGTCATGCTAAGGGATATCCCTTACGCTTGTCATTCGTTTACTTCTTTGAACTATGGTCAAAGAGTGCCCTGAAAGTACCTACTTCAAATAGGTACGTGCTGTATTTTTCGCAGCAAGTAACTCCGGAGGGAAATACCTATGTACAATCTAAGCTCTCTGAAGAGTTAAGTTAAAGTTTTCTTGTGTTAGTGAGATTTTAAGCAACATGAAAACAAACAAAAGTGGGGAGAGAAGGAGGCCGTATTGTAATGGCCTCATCTCAAAACGGATAAGTAAATAACTACCTACCTGTTCAATAAATGTCACACCTAAACTATGAAGTTTTGCTTTTCAATTCATTGAGAGAAAAGTGTGTGTTTGGGATACAGATTTATGTAATGAACCTAGGTAATTTACTTAATCCATCATGTTGCTATAGCTACATTCTGTTGTAGATTCACAAGCTATGAAACATCAAAACTGGTGGTAAATTGTCTTAACTAGTCTAGCTACTGAAAACTAGTACCTAATGTCTACATGTCATATCATAACATAAGGTAGGTATACTTGAAGTACCTACCTCCTCGGTTGCCATGACCTTGGACATGACTTAAGTAATGTTACTTTAGAAAGTTTGCCTACCCCGTAAAGGTTTAGGCGTGATATATACGTATATGTATGTATCTAGGATGTTTTTATACTTACTACCATAGGTACCTACTCAAAGTGTTATGATATGAATGACATGCTTATTACGTAATGTGTCTAACCATCTGCACTAGAGATAAAAAGTTGTAAAACGATATCAAAATAATCATTTTACTTAATACCGTCTCGATCGGTATGAGTTTTTATTTTCCTCATGTGTGGTCATCTCGCTACCTAGGTACTCTTTTAATTATGAATGAAAGCTTATGCGAAAATAAACAAAAAACTACCTACAGTCTATGCGGGTACTTTTATGGAATAAACAACACTACAACACGTTTCAAAACTAATGATGTCAAATAGAGGGTACTTTCGCAAATTGACATGTTTTAAGTCGCGAGTGAAAGACTCCTGACTGCCGTACATAAGGTGTTTTGAAACGTAAAGTGGTGAATAAATCTGTCTATTTTTAGACGTACGTAACTCAAAAGATGATACCGTTTGTTCCAATATACTTATTTGCTCTGAATGTCAGGCATTCGTGAAAGTACCTAACTTTTAGGTTATATATCTATCAATTATATTATTTTGCAAAACAGATAGCGGAAATGTTATTTCGACCTGCCCACGAAGGTACGATGGTAGTTTATAATCGTACAGATACATTGTGAACTAACGGTGACTGTTGCACTATGCGTACACAGGTGCACATTGAGTCGGATATCAATCTATTACCAATTAAGAGATCTACAATGGGTTGTTTGTGCTGACTACCTAATAGACGTTAACGTCGTTCTACAGGCAGATACTTACATTTTTGTTTTCCTCGGTAAGTGGGCTATCTTATATGTACGTTATACAGACAAGTTCATGCGCTTTTAATAAATTTTAACGGTTAATTGGGCTTTTCAAGGGACGGTCAGAGGTATTCACCTCTTTATTTGTACTTACAAGATTATACCAATAGATTCATACAATGAAGTTTCTGTGACAGCCAGAGTGATTGTGTTTTTATGAAGCTTGACCGTTACTCCGACAGACTAAACAAGGTTAGTTTTGATAATTATTTGCTAACCACATAATATGGCAAGCCCATACGTATTAGGAAGTCATACGAAGATATGATTTTACAATTATTATTATATTAAGAAAGTTTATTTCATTTGAATTAAGGTATTTGATGGCCAGGTTTTCTATCTGCCATTGCCTAGTTAGGACAATACATACCTTTAGATTTACCGTTGACCTTTTATTAAGGGATTCAGGCTACCCTATTACATTACCTACAGCTTGAGCAATCAAGCACAATTGAAATGTATCAGCTTTGTTTTTCTGTGTGCAAAACGGTTGCTGATTTACTTACTATCTTAGTAGATAGGTAGTTAGAATGGAAGATTATATAAATATTACCTATTTTGCGTATCCTACCGCTAGCTAACGGTGGTTACCTTCCTCTTTTCTTTATTATTGGGTTTTAAGAAAATGGTACCTATTATATTTTTGTTGATTGGTTCAAAAAACTGCAATTGTGTTTCCGTGTATTCACTATTTATTCACAACGGATTAGGTAATGTAAGTCTGTAATTTGTGCATTTAATTTCATTTGCAATTTTCATGTGCGAGGAAAATTTTGGAAAGGCATTATGTCATGTATTAAATACTCTAGTATTTATCATTATTTTAATATGCTTGACTAGATTGCCATAATACAGTAAATGAGATTTGTAATGAAATTTATAATATTTTAATAATTTACGCTTATTAATCGTCATTTAAGAATGAGCTTCTGGTATGACGGAATTTTGCATTTTATATATCCTTAGATGATTGTTTAATTCATTAATATAGTGGTTCAATATCATTGAATTCAACAGATTATATATTATAAAATATTTAACAATATTTGAATTTTTTATAGTTAATCAATCACATTGGCGATAGCTCCCACTCCTCCAGGCGATAGGAAACATGTCTCATGTTAAGTATGGTTATAGCACGGCATAAAGAATGCATTATTTTATAAAATGCTTATTAAACTACTTACCTGCTATAACCATACATTTTTAATTCTGCCTGGAATATTTTGTAAAAAAATAGAATACTATTGTGAGACGCAATGAAGCCAAGCGGGCCGACTCGCCCCGCCCTGCCTGTCGGAGTGAGGAGCGGGGAGGTGGGAGCAGCCAATCACGAGCAAGGACAGATTGGTGCGACCGTAGCTGTTGGTGTTGATGAGGTGCTACCCTCATGTTAAGTATGGTTATAGCAGGTAAGTAGTTTAATAAGCATTTTATTGGTAGGTAAAATGCTGTCATTCCAAACTTTCACAGTACGTAAGTAATGTGAGGTATAATTATAATTAGGTATATTATATTGTTAGAAATAATTCGAGTAAAAGATTTTGTCGCTTGCTGAAACTTGTTGTGAAGAAGACGGAATTTAGATGAGGAATGTAGCGGTAATACAAATACACCAGGTTATAAAACAGAATGTATACGTGACATGCATATGAAAGGAAATTACACAATTAATGAGTTCATTTATTTGAAGAAAAGCGCCACGAATGGACAAACAAACTTAAAAACATATTTTTTGTATAGTTTTGAACTTTTTGTAACGTAAATGTAAATTAACTGCATATTTTGCTTTACATTATTATATTGGCCTTTAGACAATAGAATAAAGAATGATGAAGCCTAATTTGTCCTAAATACGTCGCGCTTAAAAATGAAAATAACAATAAACTTATTCAATGGTTGTTTTGCCTGAGCTTAACTTTGATAGCATTTTTAGGAATTAACTTAATTAAGATATATGAACCCTGAAATCGTATTGATTTTGTATTTCGTATAACGGAAACACAAGCAAAAAGTTTCTCAATGTAAAGAAATGGTCTGTATTTTTGCGCGATGGAAGCAAAATCAACACAATTTCACAGCTTATGAGAGCAATACAATCATACGCACAGAAAACGATAGCTATAAGCCCACTGTTCACCTGCCATAGGTCATAGGCCAAAGTAAGCTTTCAATGGTGCTTAAATCCCTGGAATTGTAATAGATGACAAATAGATTGTAGAAACAGTCCAACGAAACATTAGTTATATTATATATAGTCCATTGTCCATTATAAGTCGACAAGTTAACAAAGAGTTTTAAGAAATAATCAGCTCTAAATATTTATTATTTAGAGTCTGCAAGTTTACATACAATCCTCAATCGATCAAAATTTGATCTTCAAGTTTAATTCTCAATCGATCAAAATTTGATCTTCAAGTTTAATTAATCGCCTAAACGGTTTTACGACATCTGGAATGGTATATACCTAATTAGAAACTCATTAAAATTTACAATCACAGTACAAGAAATATAAACATTCTTTGTTAATTTGTCGGGTAGCTACATACATAAGCACAGCAGCTTAAAGTCCAAGATAAGACATACCTAGTGTTAGTAAGTGTAATAGATTTATGTGTGTGTAAGATAAAGAGAACTAAGTTTTATCTTCAGTTCGACCTAACCCCGTCTTCCCAAATGGTTGATGAATTTTATAAAAATAATTGAGTAATTATTACTAAATTTGTACACTTGTTAAATTAAAATTGTTGGTTGGTGTTGTAAAATAGTCAAATTAAACGGCTAGTCAGAGGTTTGAGTAAAATGTTCTTATGATTTTAAGATATTTGTAAAATATCTAAATAAAAAAAAGTTTTGTAGCTATCTGGAAAAGTAAATAGCAAAAATTAAAAGAAGAAACATGACACCATCCCATTAGACAGAATCTTTATTATTATCTTGCTCCAGATAAGCTACAAACCTACTAACACTTTAGTCTAAAAGCCTAACTAAATCTAATGTGTAAGCTTTTTAGAATCTTCCACTTAAGCACAAGCTTTTTAGAGCACAGTTTTAAAACTAGAATGTGTCTTTAGAAAACTATAATAATGTAAATAATGTAAAAGTTTCATGCCCCTGATGTTTATTTAGTGTTTAAATACCCTAGTGTCAAGACTATCAAGCATGGTTCTTCCTGGCCTGGTTTTTTTAGCAATCACACAAATCATTATACAGATAGGTGCTTTGAGTATATTCTAATACAAAATGCTATAATTTTGTAGGTGAAATTCTATCTAAGCTTCAGCAGATACCTGGATATATGTATTTCAACATTAAGTAATACTTGTAACAGCTTGGATGTTGTGACACTGTCTTTTTAGTGTAGCCATAGACTGGTGCCAAATTAGAGAAGCCTAAAGTTTTATTGCGGAACTTATTAATTATGATACCTACTCTGATCATCTACTACTTTCAAATTTAAAGGCCTACTTTGCAGTACTTTCCACATTTCAAAGCATAATCTAATTCCAACACTGTGATGAGAAATATAACAAACAATTTGATACATTTTGAAAATGGGATATTATAGAGAATTGAGGGATACAAGCAATAGTAACTTTAGGATCCTCCTATAGGTATAGGATAGGGCCTATAAGATATTTTTGCTACTTTGTAACACAGAGGAGTAACATTTACAAAGAAAAACATAGTAATTACTTGAATTAACTTGCACCACTGGGTGACTTGAGTCTGGTGACTTAGCAAATTTTGGTGGAAAGATATTTTTTTGTGTTGATTAGCATTTTTAAGAATAGTCAATTGACAGTGCAATTTTATTGCATTTTATTTCGTTTGGAATTTTAGAAGTTAATCTCTTAGGTTGTGTAGTTATCAGAAAAATACCATTTTGATCAATGGCTGTGAATTGTTAACTGATAAATTAGATCAGATATGGCTTGGCAATATTTTTAGTTAACTAATAAATACAGAAAACTATATCATTGTTTTATTTACTTATACAATACTCCTTTTGGCCTGTAAGTTAAGCTTTATAGCTCTATTACCAATTCCATGGTATTTAATTTTAATTGGAAATGATCTTTCCAGTTAGGAATTAAGAAAGCAAGGAAAGATATCTACAAGGTTTCTGTTTAGGTAGTAAGAAGAACCTAATACTTAGAGATTCAAAGAGACAACGGAGGAAAATTAAACTGTGACAAAACAGAGAAAGAATTCAGAGTAAGGTAGATGTACTAAAGCTAAGAAAATAAAAAGAGAAAATAAAGGTATTACCTGATTTATTCTTAATATTAGTCTTACAGCAAAATTATAGTAAATTCACTCAGTCCATCTGTGTTTACAACTTGTGCACACGTAGTAGAGTCTCATCTCTTCTTCAGCGCGTCTGGTCTGGCCCTGGAAGAACACTGCCTCCCGGTGGTTGCATTTTGGACACATGTGATCCTTCGTCCTCGGCAGAGTCGGGTCACTCACCACGTCCGGGTTTATATGTGTCAGCTCGTCGACTTCGTGCATAATTTTGTTCACGTACACGCAGTTGGAGTCCGCCAGTTGCTTGTAGTCGCAATTTCTGCACGCGTACAGGAGCACTTTGTTGTTTTTGTCTTCGCGGGGATACAACATGTTGTTGCATTCTGTACAGAACTGTATACCGACGTAGCCGGGGCCTCCGTCTTTTCTGCCGATGTTCATGATGGTATGGACGTAGATTTGAAACAAATTCTGGTGTAATAATTGGCTTTATTTGCAAAGAAATACTGAAAAATCTAGAAACAAACACCAATTCGTGTGATGACGGTGATGACTGAGAGTAACCTCACTCAACAAATGTCAACATGACAGATCTTGAGGCCATGAAAATGAACGAATGGTTTGTCTATGGCACCGACAAGTCGGACTTTTCATAAAATAAAATGGCAACACCAGTTTATCGTTTTGTGTTGGTAGCATTGACAAAATGAAGCTGATTGGCCGGCATGTTCACTGACAATTTCTTTTCCCATCCGTAGCCGATTCGTGTCGTGCTATCAGAATGGGTAAGAAATTATTTTGTGTTGAAAATAATTATAATTCGTTGCTTTTTTCATTTTCATTAGTGTGGTTAAGTGCTATAAACTCGGGAATAATGTGGAAGTGGTGCTATTCGTACAATAAATCACATAAAACATGAAATTGTGTCCGGTCGCATAGGTGTCGGCCATGGCGCAGACATGTTTTTCTCGTGGTGTAAATGAATCTGCTTCCATCTCGTAGTTGCTACAATGATTACGAGGTGCGATAAATGATTCCCGTTCATTTTATCTCATTGCAAGTTTAGTGTGTCAATTTTAGTGTCTGGTGTAAACATTGGTGATAACCGGCGGCGTCAATGTTTCAGGTAAACCCCGTGGTATCCGCACGGCGCGGAAACACGTGAACCATCGCCGTGAGCAGCGATGGGCTGACAAGGACTACAAAAAAGCCCACATGGGCACAAGGTGGAAGGCTAACCCCTTCGGTGGTGCATCTCACGCCAAGGGCATCGTCCTCGAGAAAGTGTAAGTGTTCCTCATACTGCTCCTTGTATGTTCTAGATAGCAAGTGTGCCAGTGCGTTTGTGGCAAACAGCAAGTCTCAAGATCTAAAATCACCGGTGAAGTGTTTTGAAGAAGACTACGTGACGTAAACCGATGATCGCCATCCGCGGTATTACGCCTGTGAATTGTGTTTTCAATTTATCACATCACAGGATAATACTGCGAGTGGCGGCGTCGCATCACCTCCATGAAGATAGGAAGATCTCGTGTACGCGTGGGTCAATGAACTGCCAAGATTGAGGTTATGCTGTCTGGTGTTTACATAGTAAAACCGTTATTTTCTATTTCCATTGCTAACTAGTGGTAATTTGTTGTTTGCATGAGTAAGCTTGCTGTATTTTGCACCAAGTTTTTACACATGAGTAGAAAGTTTCGAGTAATGCCACTTGTGATCATGTGTTAATTTCTTTTACCAATAGATTGTAGGCGTGGTTTGCGCCTAACTCGGAAATCAGTAGATATGTTACAAAATGTATCAAGAAATTACCTAAATTATTTGGTTATTTTGTATTTGATGCCTTACAATTTTTGTTCACTTATTTCATCATTACATAGACCACATGTATTTTGGTGCGAAAAATGCGCACCTCTGTAACTAATATTTTGTGGTCTTTGCTCTTTAGCTCCCCTTTTTTATCTTGTTTCAATTAGTACTGCTATTTTAACATAACTATTTGTTTCTCCACAGTGGTGTTGAAGCCAAGCAGCCTAACTCTGCCATCCGCAAGTGCGTGCGTGTCCAGCTGATCAAGAACGGCAAGAAAGTCACAGCCTTCGTGCCTCGGGACGGTTGTCTCAACCACATCGAGGAGAACGACGAAGTTCTAGTGGCGGGATTCGGTCGTAAGGGTCACGCCGTTGGTGACATTCCCGGAGTCAGATTCAAGGTAAAAATGCAAACCTATAAAAACAGCAACTTATTTTTCAATACAAACTGCAAATGTACCAAATATCTTTTATCCAAGTGTACATTTCTCTCCGAGCCTAAAATGGCTGTTCTTTAGCATACTGTAGCACTTCCTGTGATTCATCATAGCTTCTATTTTTGTTGAGGAAACTGGTTAAATACTGGGTTATTTTAATGATCAAACGAACTTACCAAGTGAAGTTCGATCCTAATTATCCTGGTTTCGTCGAAGAGATTTAATTCAATATGTAGTACCCCGCACGCTAGCCAATCCGCACGCATTATTTTAGCGTAGCCAAAAAGAAAAAGAAAAACCAAAAAGTTACTACGCTGACCACCCCCCCCCTCAGAGAACCCTCATTCCTTTAGAGAAGCAAAAATAGTAATAATATCCCACTGCACATTGACTGCATTTTAGGGAAAAAGGTAAATTGATGGGTAGGGTGGGACCTACACCCACTTCGACGAAACCAGGATAATTAGGATCGAACTTCACTTGGTAAGTTCGTTTGATCATTTAATTATCCTGGTTTCTTCTTCCGAGATTTAATTCAATATGTAGATGTTTAGAGAAATGGTTGCAGGCAATGTTAGTTGCAAAAAAAGACATATAAACTGAGAATAAAAATAAACAGGGTTTTCAGTAAAATATCAAAGTGTATTTTTCATTAAAGAAACAAAACCCTTAAATAATTATCTTTTTAAATATTTATTTTTGTATACTAATCAGTACTAAAGCAGCTTAACAAATTCAAATAATTACAGTTACTATCTACAACTGGCCTGTTATAGAAATTGGCAAAACGCCGAGTCACCTGTCCAGCCGGCACAGGGACGAATCACATCCACGCCACACCAGCACGCAGCGCGGCTCACGTGGAAGCATGCCGCGTGCTGTGTGCACAGAAAATACTAGTGGCAATGCCACTAGCCTCTAGGGTTTGCTTTATCCATCGACCAATTGTCGCTGATGAAGCGCTCTATGAGGCTTCTTGTGTAAGAAAGAGCTTTGTCTCGCTTGCAGGTCTTAAGGACGAGTCATCGAGATGTAATCGCCAAGGTGGCTGCTGGACAGATGCTTGGCTTCTCCAAAAACGGAAGGTCGAGAACCTGTTGGCACGACCTACACCTACACCTGTAGTTATAATCAGATCAGTAGATCACTAATGGTTATTACAATTCTATTATTATATGTTTTGATATTAGGAACTTTAATAAGAGACAGTGTCTGAGTTCTTTGCCCAGTGGCTAAGGCTATTAAGACACAAACATTTTTTACTTAAATTATCTAAAGATAAAGAAAGATTTGGATAATGATTTGATAGAAAATCCAAAGCCATACCGATTCCAAGTTACTTGATAGCGAGGAAAACTGGGTTGATTATAAAGGCACCTTTAAAAACGTTTTGAGAATTGGATCTTGACCTATGTTATTTTTAGAAATAAGAAATATTGCCGAACGATGATTGTTTAATGTACCATAGGATGCGAGAGACTATAAACAAGTACTTAAAAATCTTAAAAGAATTAATTTGAAAATCAAAAACATCTATATGATTATTTTTGCAATATTCCCACCATTCAAGAAGGCTACACTCGTACTGAGCCTTACTGCTAGGTGCTATAGATGAAACCATAACATCTACCGCTGAGTTCGGTACACCTTGCGCGAGGAACGCTTGCGGATAACACACTCGCCATTAGCGAAAGATGGCGGTGTAGCGGGTGTGTTTCCCTAAAATTAGAACAGAGAAGATCTTAGTTAGGGGGAAATGTTATGGTTTCATTTATACACAAAGATCGATACAGAGGATTCCACGGTTGAGAGTGCCAGTCTGGGACAATAAGTATGCCTGTAGCACCGTCGTTAACGACATTGTTAATGTTCTAAGAATTATGGAAATTGGTGGGAATGAATAAAAGAAAAAGGCAGACCAGTCCAGCGTAAAGGCATCTACATTGAAGGCATAAGGATCTGGTCGTATTTAGTGCACTTTTCGTTAATACGTGAGGCAAAAAGATCGATGTTAGGCTGTTCAAATTGATTGATTATTCTTGAATAGGCTTCGTTGGAGAGTGCCCATTCCAAAGCCCATTCTGTGTCGATATTGACATTTCTAGATTCATAATCTGCCTCAGTGTTATGAATGACACGACCTAATATAAGAGGCGTAAATAAGAATTTGTCTGGCCTCACACCACTGCCAAATATCTTTAGAGATTTTAGTCAAATGGGGAAACTGAACCCCTCCCATTATATTTATTTACGTAAGCAATGGCGGTGGTGTTATCAATTCGACACAGAATTTCACAATTTCTATAATCGCTGGCAAAAGATCTTAGTCCGAACAAGACTGCCAATAATTCCAAATGATTTATGTGATGATTACGTTCTTCAGACGTCCAATGACCGCCGGTCATATTAGCGTCATAATTTTCACCGTTATTTAAAAGTTCTAAATACTTGGCTTTTTCAAAAGTTTTGTATACATCTAGCTGTATGCCACAGCTGGACATGCAGCGGTGAGGTTTCCTAAGAAATGTAAAATCGCGAATCGTAAAATGTTTTGAATTTGCAATAAATTGAACCCATTCTAAAATATGTTTTCTCCTTTTTGAGGGTAGTTCTAATGTCATCTTATCGGAATTTAAAATGAATCTTATAAATGTGCATTATTTACTGGGAATTAAATTGCATTTTTGTGAGAATTTCAACAGTGTCATTGACATTTTTCAGGCATTCATCATGTGTTTCCTATACATTATATTATATTATGTGCCTATACACAGAATATCATCCAGATACTTGACTGACAAATATCCTTTAGATATTAAAAAAAGAAATAGCTGTTTGTATTATTTTCGTGAAAATATACGGCGCTGAAGACAATCCAAAAGGGAGGCACGTAAACTCATACATACACTTATTAAAAAAGCATCTTAGATTTTTGGAAAACTTCCAAAATTTTCACCGCAGGCAGGATTTGAACCTGCGACCTTCGGCATCAGTACTGCCGTAAAATTGTTTACCTAACACGAGAAGTGTTTTAAAATTTGGTATTCAGAATCTTAGATATTTCCTGTGATTTTTATGTATAGGGAGCAAAAAATATGCTTCTTTCAGGTCAATGTTAACCATGTAATAATCGTTGTTTAACAGTCTCGTCGCTGTTCTAATATCTTCCATTTTGAAGTGCTCAGAAAACACAAACTTATTAAGATTTTTTTAGATTTAAAATAAATCTCGATCTACCGTCACTTTTGGGTATTAGGAAGATATCGGAAACATATTGACCTGACTCATGTTTACATCTTTGAATGGCACCAATTTCTAATAGATGAGATCATTCTGACTGAACTTGTGCAAATTCTGTATGTGAAAATACTCGGTTAGGGTATGTATCGGGGCATTGGTAAGGGGACTTCAATAAACGGTATCTGATAGACCAAAATGGTATTTAAAATATAATTATATCAGACGACGTAACACATAACGGTAATATCAGACCACGCGTCAATAAATACCGTAAGCGACCAGCATGTTTTACCTACAAGGTTTAAGGCACCTGTGAGGCAGCTAATGCTCATTGTTTGATTGGTCGCTGAAGGAGGTACTCGGACAAAACTGATGCCGGGGTGGGCGGCGTTGCACCTGTGGCGGCGGCTGGCGGCGGGCAGGCGGCGCTGCTGGTGGCAAAGCGTATGGGGCTGGTCGACGTCTGTAAGCGTAGGGTCTCTGCTGGCCTGCGCCTCTTCTCAACTGATGGATCCGACCACGAGACGGAGGCCCTCGAGTTTAAATTAGTTGATGAAGTACTCGCTTGAATAAGCTGACCTGCCGCCCTTTAATACCTCTCGAGTTTTGAACCATTTCACCTAACTTTTCGCCAAATAGGTAAGAATCCGTCTCTTTGTCTGTCCTTTAGCGAGTCCACGAACCCTTTATCTATCAAGGGTGTAAACAATGAGCGCCTTGTTTCAGTTTTACATGAATCAACGATTATTAGATCCGGCGTCGGATAGAATGCTCAAAATGTCTGTTTGTTTTGCATTTTGGTCATTAAAAGGGACGTGGCTTTCGTAATAGCGCCTAAAGCGATACCAAGCTGATTTTGCTTTGCACAGAAACAGGGACAAATCTGTTTCGACTCTGCTCAGTGAGCATATGCTCCGATCTCCGCGTTTAGAGTAGGGCCTTGGCCAGAGGATCATTTTTAGGAAAACATACTTTTAAGTATAAGATCACTATCTTCTTTTTAAAACCCTTTAATAGCAAAGGTTTCAGGCGTAGTGCGATGTCATCGACAATAGGTTCACCCCATTCGACAGCCTCATCTTCCATTATTCCAAGCGCTTTAAGAAGTTCAGGTCGGGTGCATCCACTGTGGAGCCATCAGAAGTGAAAGCCGAATGTTTGTCGGCCGTATTAGCCGCGGGAGCGATATTAGATGAATCGCTTGGTCCGGCAACCGAATCTTGAACGGGCGGCGGTGGCGGCGGCGGCGGCGTGGGCTCGGGGGAACAATAGGCTCAGTGTGCAAATTTGCTTTGGCACCACTTGGTCCAGTGGGCCATTCATTTGAGAGAGGCATGGGATCGTAATAATAATATTCCCAATCATCCACACGACCTTGAAAGTTGCGTGAGCAAAGTAAAAACGTGGATGTACATATAGTATAAAAAGGACGTGTTTAAAATAGCTTCAGGTTAATATCTCGTATTAACTCGGAGCAAAATAGCTTCTGGTTAATATCTCGTATTAACTCGGAGCAAAATAGCTATTGGCTAATGTCGCGCATTAGCTCGAAGCAATTAATGTTTTTCCAAATGCCCATTTTCAGCACACAAAAAAGGAAGGTAGGTATAGATAAAAAAAGAACTAACCTTCATACGGAGTATCACAAATTCACAATATTCCTTGCCGTAATCGTACATCCTTAAAAGTTTGGATTTATATTCTTCCAGCTTTCTTAACCACCTTTCTTCGCGACTTTCTCGCTAGCGGTGGTATCAAGACATTTTTGAAAAAAAAAAACCGTTACAATTTTAAAAAGTTTTGACACACGTGCGGTCTTGGCGCTTGCGCACAAAGGAATGAGGTTTCACTGAGGGCTGGGGTGGTCAGCGTAGTAACTTTTGGTTTTTTCTTTTTCTTTTTTTGGCTACGCTAAAATAATGCGTGCGGATTGGCTAGCGTACCGGGGGTACTACATATTGAATTAAATCTCGGAAGACGAAACCAGGATAATTTTTAGTCAGTGCAAACTTTGTAGGTTTTCATTGTGATTCTGAACAACTTTTATTATGAGACCACCTGCGATTCGCAAAAAAATTTGGATGTTCCGTAGAAAAATTCATACCTACTCGGCAAAAATGTATGAAACACCCAAAATATATTTTTAGATTTCTCATGTGGCCCCATAGTAAAGGTTCAGAATCACGAGTAGAAACATCCTGCAAAGTTTGCGCACTGACTAAAAAATAACCCTGTATAGACAGGAAGCCATCATATTATTTGAGTAACTACTTTTACTGTTTACCTCCAACTGTTGTATAGAAGATTTTATAGCAAATTGTTTTTTGTCCCACAGGTGGTGAAGGTTGCCAACGTATCTCTCCTAGCCTTGTACAAAGAAAAGAAGGAGAGGCCAAGATCATAAGCCAGCACTGTGATAAGGTAAATATCACTTTCTCGCGCGCGGGTAGGCGTAATGTAAACACGCCTTTATACTAGAGCTCCAATATTTTTAAAATTTAAAATAATACACAGTATATACACAACTTACTTGTAATTAATGAATTAACAAGTGTAACCACCACGTCGTCAGCTGTTCTCTCACCATTTCATTCACCATAGCAGGAAATATCACAGTTTGAAATCAGCACTACATACACAATGGACAGGATTGCAGAACTTAGCAAGAACATGGATAATCTGGCAGCTTTATTCACCAGCAGGCTGGCGCACTTTGAAAAATCCATTCCACCAGCTCCACAGGACAATTCCACACTGGTTAGTGAGTTCAATGCGTTTAAGACCTTCATCATGGCGGCTGTATCCAATCTGAAAGCACAAATAGAGCTCATTTATCTGTCACTGGAGGATATCGAAATGCGCTCACGTTCAAATATCTTGCTCTTGCATGGCTTACCTGAAGAAAAAGATGAATCCTTGGTCCATGGCATAGCAACGGTATGCAATAATAAACTGCAGATTCCGAACATAACTACCAGCTCATTAAAAGCCTGCCACCGCCTGGGCAAGCATGCTGGTGCTGAGAGCCCACGTCCTGTTTTAATCCGCTTCTCCGATAATGATGTCCGGCATGAAGTCTGGCTGGCCAAGCGGAAGTTAAAGGGAACAGGGTTAACCCTATCGGAGTTTCTAACCCCGGCTCGTCATGCACTTTTCCTGGAGGCGCGGAAGGCCCTTGGAGTAAAAGATTGCTGGACAATGGATGGTAGAATAGTGGCAGTTTGTCCTGACGGCAAGCGAAAGAAGATATGCAGTAAGTCAGATCTGGATTCTGTAATTGCTCTTCGTGGCGCCTCTACGCCTCAGTCATCACAAATGGGACCACCGCCTACTACTAGCAGTGGCGGTGATACATCGTCGAACGTTCCAGCTACCAAGACCTGGGCCCAAACCGCCCGCGCGGTCCGTAATGAAGGTGCCAATCGCGGTGGAAAAGCGCCTAAATCCAAATGAGTGTACAGTCGTAGGCGTTCAACATGGACATTGCTGCAATATTCTCACTAGGCAACTTGTAGTTTCACGTCACACTTTTTTCTATAATCGAAATTTCTTCCAAATTCTAATCAACCTTCATTTCTTCAAAATAAGTAAAAGCAACCACAACATAACCTGCAATTGTCACTGCGAGCTGTCATCTTCGCTCTGACTGACACTATTGCGTTTCGTTTCAAGCTAATGTTTTTTTTTTTTTTTTTTTATTGTGTTCCGTTGTTTATTGTGTGGGCTGCGTTCAAGTTGCGTTTGAAAATTTCTTTTTATTTAGGACTCTTGCTTGAAAGTGTACATTACGATTTGTTGCTATTTTAATACTAGGGTATATTAGTTGTTGTTTCTGTTGTTTATTTTGTAACAGCTGCCGGCGAGCAACCCCGAGGACAGGTTGTAATAATTTAAATAGTTTTAACTTTAGAATATTTTTATTTATTTCAGTATTTTATTTTATTTATTATATTATTTTATTACCTACAAAGCCCAAATAAATGTCTGATGTCTTGAGGAATGACCTGACTCGAATACTTCGCTTTCATCATCCTCATGTAGTTTTATTAGTGTTGATGGTGACGGATCTGATACTTCTGAATCGTTTCATGCGCCGCCACCGTGCTTAAGGGATAGACTGAAGGCTGCGTTTTCTTCTTCTTTAGCCAGAAACTTTAATGTTGTCCACATTAATGCACAGAGTGTACCGCGCCACCACAGTGACCTTTTAGCCACCTTTGAGGGTAACAATAACATTGATGCTATACTCATATCCGAATCTTTTCTCAAGCCCTCGCTTCCATCGAACCTTTACCCGCTTCCCGGGTATCGTTTAATAAGAAACGACAGAAAGTACACTGTAGAGAACGGCGGTCGGTCATCCAGGGTGGTTGGGGGTGGGGGTGTGGCTATTTACCTTCGAAGTGATTTGCCTTGTAAGGTAATCGAGAAATCGTTATCTGTGGCAAATACTTCTGAACATCTGTTTGTGGAGGTTACCCTGCATCACACAAAGGTACTGCTAGGAGTGTTCTATAGTCCTAACATGCACATAAATTACTTCAACTCCCTGGAATCCTCTTTAGCAACCATACGTCCACTCTACGAGCACATAGTTTTGATGGGTGATTTCAACACATGCTTGATTAAGAATGATTGTCGTTCCCAGAGGCTCAGTTCACTCGTAGAATCTCTCAACTTAAATATACTATCACCTATGAACGCCACGCATTTTCCTCATAATGGTCCACCTTCGCTTCTGGATCTTGCTGTCAGTACGTCCCCCTGAACTAGTTGCCGCGTATGGTCAATTCAATGCACCCGCCTTTTCTCTGCATGACCTTATTTATGCCTCATTCAAAATCAGGCCACCGAAGCGTAGGCATAAGACCATACTGATTAGGGACTATAAGAAAATTGATAAAGAGGCTTTTGAGCGCGACCTTGCTGCGGCTGATTGGGGGCCGGTATTTGAGAGTGGGGATGTAAATGAAAAAGTGTCTGCTTTCCAATTTCTCCTCCTAGCATTATATGACAAGCATGCTCCACTCAAAGAAGTCCGTGTGAAACATTACCCCGCACCCTGGCTTACCCCCTGATATAAAGAGGTTGATGTCTCGGCGGGATGCAGCACGCATTAGGGCGCGTCATGATCCAAGTGAGGAAAACGTTAAGATCTACCATAGACTTCGCAATCTCTGCAACAAGACGTGCAGGAACGCTAAGCGGAGTCATATTCACTCGTCTATCCATGACTGTCCACCACACAAGCTTTGAAGTATCTGAAGTCTCTGGAGTGGGTGAATCAAAGGCGGACTCTTCCATTAGCTTGGATCTTGACGCTCTCAACAGGCACTTCAGTTCTTCTCCGATTAGCGTTCCGCCTGACGTCAAAACTCAAACGCTGTCAGAAATTGCGGACACCCTTTATCTGCGCCCGTGTCATTAGAGCTTAGGCAGCTTACAGTAGGTGAAGTGGTGAGGGTTCTGAAGTCCATCAAGACGAGAGCAATAGGTGAGGATGGACTTAGTCTGGACATGATTATGCCTTTTGTGAGTTGTTGGCTCCTACTATTACCCATATTTTGAATTGTTCATTGTCTACCAGCACTTTTCTAAGGCATGGAAATACGCACACGTAATTCCACTCCCAAAAAAAGTAACGCCGCTGTGTTTTCAGAATTTCGTCCTATATCCATCCTCCTATTCTTTCGAAGGTGTTGGAGCATTGCGTCCATCAGCGCTTGACTGGGCATCTGAATCGCCACTTACTTTTTAACCCATTTCAGTCCGGATTCCGTGCCGGGCACAGCACAGTTACTGCGCTGGTTAATGTAACTGATGACATTCGGTCTAATATCCAGGAGGGAAGATTGACTGTTCTTGTGTTGCTGGACTTCAGCAGTGCGTTTAATTCCGTGGATAGTGAAATCCTTCTGGCTGTGCTCCGCAAACTTAATCTCGCTTCCGAAACGGCTGCTTGGTTTCAGTCTTATCTTACGGACAGGTATCAACTGGTCAAAGCGGATGATAGGCGATCAGACTGGTGTAGGATTGAGTCTGGGGTGCCACAGGGGAGTACTCTCCATTGCTGTTCTCAATCTTTGTTGATGGCATCACGTCGTCACTGACATCCTCTTTCCATCTTTACGCTGATGACTTACAGATATATACAGCCGAAACCCCTGATAGACTGCATCTTGCAATTGACAGAATCAACTCAGACCTGTCCTCGATAGCTGCTTGGGCAACGAAACATGGACTTCTGTTGAATGCTGCAAAGTCTCAGGCTATTATAATCGGTAGTCATCAGCGTATAGCAAAACTAAGTCTGGCCGATACTCCTGAGGTTATTCTAGATAATTCTCCCATTCCTTTCTCTTCTAAAGTTAAAAACCTAGGAATTTTATCGACCAGACAATGTCATGGACACATCATCTAAACGAGGTTAGTCGTAGATTGTATGCATCACTTCATTCTTTAAAGAAACTGCAAAATTTTCTTCCTCTTAAAACGAAGATCATGCTGGCTCAAGCTCTCATCTTGCCTCTGCTTGACTATTGTGACGTGGCCTACCTTGACCTTACGGAAGATCTCCTAAATAAGATGGAGCGACTCCAAAACCAAGCCATACGGTTTATTTTTGGACTAAGAAAATTTGACCACGTTACGGAGTTCAGAGAGCGGCTGAGATGGCTGCCTATTCGTCAACGCAGAGATCTCCATACCTTGTCGCTTCTATTCAATGTTCTCTTTAACCCCGCTGCACCTCAGTACCTGCGAGAGAGGTTTGACTTTCACAATGTTGCTGATGCTCGGTTGCGTTCCTGTGGCGATCTTTCCTCCGCACGCCGCCTTGCAGAACTAAAACCTTCGCACAGTCATTCACGATCCGTGCTGCGCGCTTGTGGAACAAGATTCCTATAGATGTTCGGAAAAGTAGAAATATCGTCACTTTCAAGACTAACTTGAGAAGAGTCTGGGGCTTTGATTTAAATGACTTTGACAATTTATAGGGCTTGTATTTATTTACTACGTGTATTTATGTTTATATACGATAAGTATTTAAGTATTTAATTATTTGTTTATTATTTAGTATTTATTATTGGTATTTACTCATAATATTGTTTATTTCATACGTATTTTTCTGTTTTATCGTCATATTTTAGTAATTTAACTGTGTCACCAATTTGTACCATAGTTTACCTGCGCACACCATGTCCTCTGAATTTATCAAAGGTTGACTGTTACAGATCCCTTGATGGGATAAGTCCGCCTTTGTACCTACACATTCTATTAGTTTATTTAAGTGTTATTTTGTAACTAATTCTTGTTTTGGTACAATAAAGTTATTACATACATACATACATACATGTATTATCTAAATTTTTCGTTTTCATCGGTCCCAAACAGGGATATGCAATTTGGAAATTGAAATGGCGTTACCCAAAATGATGACTCTACATAGAATGTATTTGCTACTCCCGAATGCCGTGACGTCAAAACTTTAACTGATTTGTTATCAAAAATGCTATAAAACTCGTGTTGTGATGATAATAAACTAATGAAGGCATTTCTTCTTTGTTTCAGTAACCTGCTGGGAAGTTGTGTTGTTTATAAGTGTACTGTGTACCTACCAACTAAAAATGTAAAATCTAGTACATAATAAACTGTGTACGCCCACTTTTGTTGTATTATTTTATCTTTCACATCACTTGTATTGTACCCAAAATTCTGATGGTAATCTTCTGCACCTTCAAGAACTCTTATAAAGATTCACAATATTCTTGAGAATGACAAATTTGCAATATTGACATTTCCGAGACTGACATTTTGCTCCAGACTGTTTATGGATTCGTAAAAGAAAGAAATCTACATCTGGATCGACAAAAGAACATTCCCTATGTTCGACGTGGCATAGGCAACTACTAATTTATTTCGGATCACGATACATAGTCGTCTTCAAATGCATCAAGCGCCCGTGACTACCATGCGCGTCATGTTAACGCATTAGTTCTAATGTTCCTAATGAGGACGCATTTTTAACAAAAAAATTGGGAACATTGTATATGATCAGTGTTCAGAAATGAATACTGTGCATGTGCTAAACTCATCCATCGCCCGTGACGACCATACGCGTCATGTTCAGAAATTAATTAGTACTGTGGATGTGCTAAACGCATCCATCGCCGTTATTCCCAACGGCCCCCACGGATCAGCCCCCGAGGGGCCCGTTGGGAAATTTTCCCAGCGCCCCCGAATTCAAACTTATAGATATTCGGGGGCCGTTGAGACAAAAAATTCCCAACGGGCCCCAAAATTAAAATAAAAATATTTAATTTTGGGGGCCGTTGAGAATTTTTGCTCCCAACGGCCCCCGAATTCAAACTTAGAGATTCGGGGCCGTTGGGAAGAAAATTTCAACGGGCCCTCGGGGCCGATCCGTGGGGGCCGTTGGGAATAACGGATCCATCGCCCGTGACGACCATACGCGTCATGTTCAGAAATTAATTAGTACTGTGGATGTGCTAAACGCATCCATCGCCCGTGATGACACGTGTCATGTTCAGAAATGAATTAGTACTGTGGATATGCTAGACGCATCCATCGCCCGTGACGACCATACGCGTCATGTTCAGAAATGAATTAGTACTGTGGATGTGCTAAACGCATCCATCGCCCGTGATGACACGTGTCATGTTCAGAAATGAATTAGTACTGTGGATATGCTAAACGCATCCATCGCCCGTGACGACCATAAGCGTCATGTTCAGAAATTAATTAGTACCTACTGTGGATGTGCTAAACGCATCCATCGCCCGTGACGACCATACGCGTCATGTTGAGAAATAAAGTAGTGTAGTGGATGTGCTAGAAAGTGTTGCCAAATTCTAGACTATTACTGAGACGGCCACTCCTTGCATTCGCAGCCGAATGACAGTTGTACGGTGTTCCCTTTTTTATTTGGTGGCCACCAAGTGAGAAAAAGGGAGCGCTCATATCGTCACCTCCATGTTAAAGTAACGAATCTGCAAAAATAACTTTTTTCAGGAGAGCTAAAAACGTCTTGTTTTTAAATTTTGAAATATGCGCCATTAACTTTTGCCAATGTAAAATTACTTTAGGTTTATGAAATTACAAGCCCTGTCATATGATTTATGCCGATATTAATTTTAATCATTAAATAGGGAAATAATGCACATTCGTTAGTTTTGACAACATATAGAAACCTGAAAAATATCCCGTTTTGGACCATGCCAAAGTTACGAAAGTGGCATATTCGCTAGTTTGCATCAAACATTTTCAGTTTTTAGGCGTGCATTTTTAGCCCCGTCAATATCGACATAAAAATAAATAAACATTGCAAACGCGCATGTAACTACGATTTTTTTATATGTTGTAAGGTCCCTTGAGAGTAGTTAATACCCAAGTTTGCAACACTGAAAACCTTGTGCTGCCTCCACGGTGCTCAATAAACTGCGAAATTTTGGCCCATATTTCAGTTTTTTATAAAAATCTACCATAACGAAGATTTTTTCAAGTACCTTTCATAGAATTTTATTAAAGATAACTAAATTTGCTACAATTTCAGCGAAACTTGAGCACACTATGTCTTTTCGTTGCAAAGATACAGCAAGTCAAAGATGGGCAATTCTTCCGCAGTGCTAAGAAAGCTGTGAAATTACAGAATTTCCGATGTAACAGCTCTTGTTACATTATTTTTTTCAAAAAATCATATTATGTTGTCCGACTTGCACTTAGCCAGTTTTTAGGGTTCCGTACCCAATAGGGTAAAAAACGGGACCCTATTACTAAGACTTCGCTGTCTGTTCGTCCATCCGTCTGTCACCAGGCTGTATCTCATGAATCGTGATAGCTACAGAGTTGAAATGTTCGCAGATGGTGCATATCAAAATCCGTTCAGTAGTTTTTTCGCGTGTATCTCATGAACCGTGATAGCAAGAGAGTTGAAATTTTCACAGGTGATGTATTTCTGTTGCCGCTATTACAAAAATACTAAAACCAGAATACAATAAATAATAAGGGGGCTCCATACAAGAAACGTGTTTTTTGTTGGTTTTGTAAATACTGTTTCGAGGTGTTTCCATGAACCGTGACAGTTAGATCTTTTAAATTTTCACTGATGATTCATGTTTATTGCCGCTATAACAACAAATACAAAAAAACTGGCCAAGTGCGAGTCGTACTCGCGCACAAAGGATTCCGTACCATAATTTATAAAAATGACAGAAATATCATATCTGTTGCCCGACTCGCACTTGACTAGTTTTTGGTATTTGTTGTAATAGTGGTAATAGACATACATCACCTGTGAAAATTTCAACCATCTAACTATCACGGTTCACGAGAAACAGCCTTCGAAACATTATCCACAAAAACGAGCAAAAAAAATCACGTTTCTTGTATGGGAGCCCCCCTTCATATTTATTGTATTCTGGTTTTTAGTATTTGTTGTTATAGCAGCAATAGACATACATCACCTGTAAAAAATTCAACTCTCTAGCTATCACGGTTCATGAGATACACGCGCAAAAACTTCTGAACAAATTTTGATTTGACGTTGACATTGGCAGCACAGGGTTTTCAGTGTTGCAAACTTGGGTGTTAACTACTCTCAAGGGACCTAACAATATATAACAAAATCGTAGTTACATGCGCGTTTGCAATGTTTGATGTCGATATTGACCGGGCTATTTTACGAATCTTCATAGATATAAAAATCATTTTTTAGGAAAGTATTGTTTTATTCCTAATTACCTATTTAAAGTAAACACAAAATAAAATCTTAGTGTTAAAAAATACATTTTTCTTGTTAACCCTTTCAATACCACTGACTCTAAGGACTAGCAGAGTATTTTAAATATTAATAATGGACAAGCATGAAAATGAGATTCTTCTTCTTCTTTTTGTCGAATCAATAGAGATTTGGTCAAATTTTGCGTGCCCAGAATTTGGCTAGCCTAACCGCTTCTGTGGTAGCGGCCATCAGGTCTTCGCGCGTGCAGGTGCTGGGGTACGCGGAGCAGGAAGTAAGGTGGGCCATAGTCTGGGGAGAGGCACCACACTCACACGTGTTGTTGGGGCTGTCAGTGTAGCTCCACCTGACCAGACTGTCCTTGCAGCGACCGACCTGTACCCTTAATCTGTTTAGTGACTTCCAGGTCAGGGAGACTTTCCTTCGGAAGTAGTAGTGGAGTGGGCGCCTCTTCTTTCCAAAGGTCGAGTCTCGCCTGAGATGGGTTGTCTGTTGCCGGTGGATTCACGCTGTGCAAGAAGCTTCGGCGGCTAGAGAGCCTTTGCGGTGCAGGGGAGCATTCGAACATTGGGTGTCGGTCGGGGATCTTGTTGTTTTTTACCCATTTCGACAGAATTGGCCACTTCTCTGCGGATTTCAGGTGGGGCGATCCCTCTAAGCGGATAAAGCATACTCAGCGAGGTCGGCTTTAAGCAGCCCGTAATAATCCGACAGGTTTGATTCACTACTATATCCACTTGCTTGGCGTGTGCTGATCGGCTCCACACCGGGCAGGCATATTCGCCGGTTGAAAAGCACACTGCCAGCCCAGTCGTCCGTAGTACTGTTGGCGAGGCTCCCCATTTGGTGGACGTTAGTCGATGAAGGAGGTTATTACGGCTAGTGACTTTTTCCTCACACCTTCACAATTTGCCTTGTAAGTTAGTGCCCTGTCAAGAGTCACTCCTGGGTACCTCGGATGCGCACAGTGAGCGATTGGCACTCCTTCCCACGATACGTTGAGGGTGCGGTTGGCCTGATAATTACGCAGATGGAAGGCGCAAGTCTGCGTCTTTGCAGGCTTCAGTGCATTCTCAGCGTAGTACTGGTTTAGAACTGTTAGTGCAGCCGTAAAGTGTCTTTCTACGTCTTCAAACGACTTAGCTTGCGCAGCTAGGGCCAGATCATCAGCGTAAATAAAACGGTGCGTGTGGGCAGTAGATGGATGTTAAATAAGAGGGGCGAGAACACTTCCTGAGGAAGACGTTTTTCTGAGATCGCCATATACTTTTGTCCCCTGGCAGGTGCACTTAAAACCGGCGGTTGTAGAGCAATTCGCTGAGAAACTTTACAAAATTTTGATCTTTACCGTTTCGCCCACTTTCCAGAGTAGTCTCTTTAGGTTCACGGTATCGGAGGCAGCAGACAAGTCGACAAACGCCGCTCCAGTTACGTGACCCTCTCGAACCCGTCTTCGATATGCTGCGTGAGATTTAGGGTTTGATTGCAGCATGACTTGCCTGACCTAAAACCTGCCTGCTCCGGTATAAGTTTGGGATCAAAGATGTTTGTGAGGAGGTTGAGAACCATACGCTCAAACAGTTTGTATAAATGGCACAGCAAAGAGATGGGTAGCTTTTCGGATCGTTACTCGGTTTTCCTGGTTTCAGTAATGCAAGAATTTTGGACTTTATCCATAGCCGGGGGGATTTTAGCAATAGCAAGGCAACCGTTGAAAAGCTGTAGCAGCCATGCGACAGCAACGGGGCGTAGATGTTGGATTTGCTCAACAGAGAAATTGTCAACGCCTGAGGCTTTACCATCTTTTAGGGTTTGATAGCTCTGACCATATCCCCCAGAACAAAAGGCTTGCTTATAGCGTCATTGTTTGATCTAGCGTGAGTCTGCGAGGGGATCCTGCTCGGTCGCTTTAAGGGTTTACCGTTTAGTAGCAACTGGTGCGCTATTTGATTAGCCAAAACCAGGTTAGGAGTAGAGGCTTGTGGGGGTTGACTTGTAAGACTTCGTATGGTTGGCCATGCCTTTTTGCTGTTGTGCGTCATGTTGATGCTGGTAATGATTCTGAACCATTTTACGCGGCGTGACTTCGCTGATTTGTGACATAAGTTGTTCTCTTAGCTGCAGGGTTTCCTCGGAAAAAAAGGATCATTGTTGAAAGCGGCGCCGTATAGCTTCAGTAAACCGACTGATTCACCCTGGAGACCTGGGATATAAGATGTATAACAACCCCTGGGGATGAATAACCTGGATGTGGTGGCAACTATGTCGACAAACAGATTATAGTTTTCAGGATCCGGTGAAAGATTTAGACATTTTTCGTCTATGGCGTTGGCGTACTGTTCCCAGTTTGCCTTCGTGTAGTTAAAACGGCGTCTGAGTGAAGGGTACAGTGACGGGGCAAACAACCGGGCGGATGAGACAAAGTAGGGCTCTATGTTGGGTTCGAGGTATCGGTTGGCAATACATATTGCAGAGCTGGTAAATACGAGGTTCGGGTCGTAAAATAAATTAAAATTTATTAGGAAAAAGTCGCGAATGTGTGCTGATTTTCTTAAAATCATAATGTACCACAGTAAATATTCTAATCTGCCACATTCGGAAATTTGCCACAGCGAAATACTCATTGCGACAAGCATGAGGCTGTAGCAAATTAACGAATACGACAAATTCATTACTTTACTATGGTGAAAATATTTTTTTTGCCTATATCAGATACCATAGCAAACATGCGAATATGACAGATTCGTTAGTTTGCAATGGTGAAAATGATAGTTTTGCTTATATCAAATACCATAGCAAACATGCGAATATGACAGATTCGTTAGTTTGCAATGGTGAAAACAATGATATCGTCCAAATTAAATGCCATAGAAAAACAGCGAATATGGCATTCGTGACATTACCATGGTCAATTTTAAAAAAATGCAGCATATTCGCTAGTTTACTACGTGGTAATTCCTGAACGAAAGCAGATAGAGATATGAAACTTTGCCAGGACGTGTGACTGACATTTGTGACTAGTGTCCCGTAAAAAACCCGATTTCTCAAAATTGGCAGATTCGTTACTTTAACATGGAGGTGACGATATAATACATTCGGTGGTGAATTCAGAAAGTGACCGCCTCAACTAAAGATAGTGATACCCAAGCAGCAGATAGCAAGTGGTTACTGCTATTGCTACCAACTATAGTTCCATATTAGCAAAACTCGACCTCACTTTAACAAGAACACTTTGTATTTTAAATAAAATACAGATTTATTAGACATGATTTTATATTTATTGCTAAATATATTCATTGCTCTGATTACATTTTGCATTCAACTATTTTACCGTGGTTAAAATAGATCTATCCCTAACTGTAGGTACATTCGCAGTCTAGTTAATCTTATCTAGGCAAGAAAGCTACATGCCGCCATAGAAAACTGAAAATACATAATACATAAGAAATTTTATGGTATTAAGTAGGTGCCTGAATTAAATACATAGAAAAGACAATTCTAGCTGAACCTTTTGGAAAATAGTCTAGTCAATAAAGACTCGCTCCATACATAACATAGCGGTGTACGGTAACTAAAATGGGTCTTCTTTGGCCGCCTCAAAACAATTAACAAAGTCAGCTAGAATCTACAAATTTCTGCTAAAGCAGGCTAAATAAGGATAAAGTCTTTCATAATAAGTGAAAATGAACTAGTGCTTTGTGACTAAATAACAACCAATAATTTTCCTATGAACTTCTTAGATGGTAGTAACAGAACTTAAATTATTCGAAGCAATTTTTGTAGCTTGAAATAGCATACACATTCTTTACCAAATAACAGATTGGATCGGCGATAAAATATCATTTGAGTTACAATATCACATTCGTATTCTAAAATATGCCTCACATCGAGTATTTCTGGCTTCAGCTTCCAACAACTCTAAAATCACAGTCATTCGAATCGACCTAGTATAGTTAATTCTATTGCTATTTATTATTGTTTCATTGAAATTCTGAACCACAAAACTCAATTTAGTTTTTAGTGTAGAATTTATACAAGGTATATATCGAGAGAAAAATGCGCATACAACATTCAAGTTTAAAGTACTAGTCGATTCGTGCCATCAACAGGGCTCATTATCATTTTTCATATACGAATTTAAATGCAAATAGTTTGATTGAAACAGAAAACAATAATTCACACGAACATTAGGTAAACTTTACCTTATTCGTAATATGTTAAATTAAGCAACCAGTATTTGATATGCAATGAAAATGCGATAAATATTGTAAGTTTACAAGTAACTTATGTATGTAATCCGCTAGGTATTTCGATACAAGAATAGTGTATTTGGAAAACTGTTAACCTTACTATTATAGAAATATAATACATTACAAGAATAATACATCTTCATATTACTATTATCTACAAAGAGATAAAGCATAGAAAGATAAACTTTTGCCATTTCTTTTCATTCATTAACTCTTATCTCGAGGTAAAAGGATGCAAATAGTTTGTTTACTTGCTATGCTTTTTCTTCTTCCTACAAGTTTTACGTATGCTTCTTACGACTAAATGTAGTGTAGCAATGAATCCAAGCTCGATGATCGATGTTTCGTGATACTGGATACAACACGTTCATCAAAAGAAAAACACTGACAGAAATAAGGTATAATGGAAATCTTATTGTATTTATTTTCGTCTATACATAGATGATATTCCGATAGATGTACTTAGTTCAATGAATAAAGTTTGAGAGTGTGATTATTTTCCTCCTTTGGTGGAATTACTTTTCCGTATGCCAAATATTAAATCTTAACTGACTGTACTAAACCGGGTCGAAATATCGGAAAATTGAAATAAAATATGCATTACGTCTACGCATTCAGATTTGTAATACATGTTAGGACAGTTCTTTTCTAAATCAAAACGTGTTGCGTGATAAACTAGTATGTTATTAACAAGATGGTAGAACGGACTATCAGATCTACTAGAGTGCCGTCATCCGAATAGGCCATATTTGACGTCTGTCAAAATCATATTAATGCTATGACATAAGGTCTATTTTTCTTTGTTGACATGTTTCCTAATATGGGTTTGACAGACGTCAAATATGGCCTATTCGGATGACGGCACCATAAGGTGGTAATGATTTGGGTGTATGTGGTATTAAGATTGAATTTAGTTTATATCGTGTACCGGCGCTCTTTGCGCGCGGCGCGGAGCTACTTTGGATTCGTTGACACGCGCTGATATCTGCAGAAAGAAAGAAATAATTTATTTGACATTTATTATGTTTCACTCAAAAACAGTGCGACACAAACAAAGAGGACAACTACGCAATGATTATGTATAAATATTACAAAAAAAAAACAAGTTCTAGCTGACCTACTAGAGAAAAACAATACAAAAAATTGCTGAAAGTTTTGGTTTAGCTGTAGGCAACTAAAAATATACCCCAAGATAACTAGCTGAAAAAACAAAAATATACAATTATAGTAGGATTTTTATTCAGATAGTCTAAACTGACAGCTAAGATCAGCCTTTTGTTTTTAAAATGTTGCAAGCATTAGGCTAGTGTTGTGGTTTGACTCATTCATTTTTATTCATTGAACTGTTGTCACATGATCCCTCGATGTATTTGTTTTTGTAAATAAATATGCTCAATAAATACTTGCGTATTTATTACTTACATACTCTACATACGTTACGCATATACTTTACTTTTATACGCAGTTTTCGTTTAGTGTATAGAAATCAAAATTGAATAATATTGAAATTCAAAATGTAATGTTGAATAAATTCACATTAATGATATCAGACTGTTACTATTTACGTTCTCATTAGCTTTCAAATAAACATTTCGTCAGACAGGAAATAAATGTGAAGTTGGTTTGTTACACACAAAGTACAAGGTGGGCCAAAAGTAATCACCCTATGTGAAACACCTCCTATTTTTAGGGTTTCGTAGTCTACTAGAAACCCTTATAGTTTCGTCATGTCTGTCTGTCTGTCTGTCTGTCTGTCTGTCTGTCTGTCTGTATGCCGCGCCCTCATATCTTCGTCAGTTTTAGAGCTATCGACATGAAATTTGGTGAGAAGATAGATCTTGTTGACCCAAATATAGAAATGTTAAGAAAAAAACATTTTAAATGTTTTTTGGACCCCCTCCCATACAAGTGAAAGGGGGGTAAATTTTTTTTTTCTTCTGTAATATTGAGTAGGGTATCGTTGAATAGGTCTTTTAAAACCAAGGTGAGGTTTCTTTGAAACAAAGTCACTAAAATGTTTCTGTCACGAGATATTTGCTTTTAAAAAGGCCGTTTTTGACCCATAATTTGTTCCAGCTGTAACTTCTAAAGTATAAACGCTAAAAATTTAAAATAAATATGGAATATAGCTTACAATCTGAAGTTACAATGAAAACTATAACGGATATTGTACCCTTAAAGTTTTCAGAAAAAATTGAGTTTTTCTATTTGCGGTTGGTCATCATACTGCTGCTAACAAACCAGCAACAAAATTAAGTTTGTAATGCTGAAAAACCTGATATTTAAACGTTGACTACGAAACCCTATTTGTGGGCGTGTCTGACACGCTCTTGGCCGGTTTTTTTATTAGACATTTATATCGAAAACTGTTTTCGGAAATCAGTCTTTCGATGATGTAGAATTTATGTGATTATGTTTTTAAAAAGAAATTAGTCGAATTGCCATCTCTA
This sequence comes from Phthorimaea operculella, assembly GCA_024500475.1. Lineage (NCBI taxonomy): Eukaryota > Metazoa > Arthropoda > Insecta > Lepidoptera > Gelechiidae > Phthorimaea > Phthorimaea operculella. The sequence continues at coordinate 89,287 of JANFCV010000320.1, read as the reverse complement.
CCGTACGTTTTAACTTTAAACATGCTAATTTCCATACATTCATGCTCATGTTTTTTTTTCGTTTGTGGTAGCTTCAGGGACTTGAAAGTTTCATGAATTGTAATTTGTAATCGTGAGCTATCAAAAATACCATTGGATGAATTCTGGCGTTGTCAGATCTGGAGATCTGACCAACCGGTTCAAAAACCAAATCCTGTGGATTGGTTTTCACCAACTTTCATCCAGTCTGGAGTTAACATCTAACTGCTTTCTTTATTTTTTATTTAATAGCATTGACTTCACATCTTCGAAGGATTATTCAGTGATAACAAAATTTACTTTAACATCATTTTTGAAAAATGGGGGTCGTTTTAACACGAGAAGGGAGCTTTTCAGAGACCATTTTTGATTTGACCCAGGAGGTGGCAATTTGAAATTTAAAAAACTGAGCTCTTGGGGAAAGTTATGTTTCATTATCTGTGGCAGAATGGCGAGATACTCGCCGGTACTTTCGATCGGGTTTCAGGTAAATTGCTTATTTACTTAAAAAACTATCGCGATAAAACTAACCATAGTGTGTGAAAGTAATCGCTAGTGCAAATTTAAATGTCGAGTACTTACCAGGCGTGTGTGTAGTCGCTAGGAGGCGGGCTGCTGGTAGTCCATGGTCTTGATGTACTGCACGCAAGAGCAGAACTGCGTCCACCAGTATAGGGCTTCGCCCTGCAGCGCGGAGCCGCCCAGGGCGTTCACCAGCTCGATGGTTGACAGCAGGGATGGCGGGTTCACCTGTTAGAATAAAAAAAAACATGCCATGATGGGTAACTCCATAGATCTAAAGGTTTAACTGGATTCAACACTCGGAAACAGCGGGTAATTAGATTATTTAACGCGCGTATCCATTTGGAAAGATTATTTTGCGACATATTTTCGCAATAAGTTACCGAGTATTTCGCGACAACGTAAAATACGTTTCGACTTCACGAGCATGACAAAATAACGGCGATTTTTATATCAGATACAACTTCATGAACATTTGATAACTTCATGTGAAACAATATTGTCAATATTAGTAGAATTAGATTTTCCGAACCCAAACGTTTCTAACGTACCTTTAGAATAACATAGATGAGCACTGGCGTGAGGTCGTCGGCAGAGGGCGCTGATCCTTCCGTCAGCCCGAGCACCGCCATGATGGATTTCACGCACCGCATTATGCACAATATCTGCAATAGAATAATATTTGGATTCTTGTTCAGAAAGTCTATTAACATAAACATAAATTATGTCTGCTTACTTAAGGCGCGTATTTACTTGGCAACATTTGTTTCGCAAACGCAAGGACTTTCGCAAACGTCACATGACGGCAATTTTGTATCGGCAACATGCATCTGATACAAAAATGTAGATGATCAAAAACACGCCGCCATTTAACCGCGCGCTCAGTTGCAGATTAGAATAGCACCACCCCATCTCTTCCCGTCGGGGTCGTAAGTGGCGGCCGAGGATGAACCGTACCCAAACAGCCAGGACCAACCGTATGGTGGCGGTTAATCCACCACAAAAGCATTCCCAAGGAGGGTTGACGTCTGCTAGGCGGCCGATCGTAAAATTCAGAAAAATCCTTTTGCAACATGATTTTGTGTTCAACGAAACGTGTTAGGTCGACCCAAAGTAATTGGGATAAGCGCAGGATGATGATGAAAGAGAGGGTGATTAACATGTTTACCTTGTCTCTAGGAGTCCTATAGACGGGTAGATGCCTCAGCTGCGCCTGTGCCCTGGGGAAGGGCGCCGCCCACAGGTGTCTCGGGGCCACCCCCGCTCGTAAAGCAGACGTGCACGCAGACAGCCGGCGGATGTGCTCGCTTAGCACCCTGGATAAACAAACCTTGTCTCGAGGAGTCCTATAGACGGGTAGATGTCTGAGTTGCGCCTGTGCCCTGGGGAAGGGCGCCGCCCACAAGTGTCGGGGCGCGACGCCCGCGCGGAGGGCAGACGTGCAGGCGGACAGCCGGCGGATGTGCTCGCTCAACACCCTGGATAAACAAACATAATTTAGATAACACACAAATTAAAAAACTTCCCGTGTTTAACTTATACAATTTTTGGTAAACTTGCAAAATTTTCCACCGCAGGCTGGATTTGAACCAACGGCCTTCGCCATCTGTACTGGCGACGCCTCTACCAACTGGGCTACAGCGGCTCACTCCAAGTCCGCGAATTTTGCAAGTGTAGCTTGACCACTAACGCGTGGAATAGCTTTTGCAACCATGTTTTAATTTATTACTGCAGACTGGGACCGAAGAATTTAATTATTGAATAATAGTATGCTATAAGTTTCTTCGTCTCCTTCCTATTACCTACGTACTGTCTTCTTATAACTTGTAATTTTCAGCCCTGTACTTAGTGAAGTGCGCTGCGTCGCGGGGTTATACGCGCGTACCGATCACGTGCGAAGTTCATTTTACTCCAAGCAGTGAAGATGAAATGAGTGAACTTTGCATGAGTCGAAAGAAAGAAAGAAAAAGAAAATGCAGAAAGTATAACTTACTGGTCTCTCGCGATATCTCCGTCGCCGTTGGGGAATAATACGTGCAAATACAGTCTCGCGAAGGCAGCTCTTTCCACTGTAATCTCTGCCATTTCAAGGAGGTTCGATGATGCGCCTGAGGGATAGACGGGATATTTTACTTTACACTCATCAAAACTAACGTAATATGCAACGAACTAAAGATACCTATAGGTCAAAAATATTTTGCTTCATTACCGAAAAATAGCTTTAAATAACTAGCGCGTTTGAAGAAACAAATTGCGAATGGCGGCCGCTTTTTCCGGTAGTGGCAGCAGAACTGACTTTTTTCGAGTATCACTTCGCAGAAAATTGCCCTGCTTATGAGAATCCATATTTTTCTTTAAATTTTTAACTTGACTTCCACATAAACACTTCCTACAAAAACACGCCAACCACAACAAATTGATATTATTTTTGCTTATGTTAGAGCGGGAGAGAATGACATTCGGCCGCCATTTACAGTTCGTTTTTTCTTTTGCCCTGCTTATGGTGATAAAGATCACAAGAAAGGTTGCAAAGTACCAACACACAAATTTTTTCTTTGCTACCCTTTGCTAACAATCCGTTGCATTTTTATGCCTTTGTATGAAAACACAAAAAGTACGACGTATTTATTGTGTGAATGTAAGGAATGTTTGACAAAACTTGATTTACCTTCCCAGGAAGGGTCGGCTTTCACTTCGGAGGTAATGGCCTTGATGCTGGCCGTCAGTCTTGTAGCCTTCTCGTCCATCAGCTCGCTCCCCGCTGTCAACAAAGGAAAAGCAATGAACAACAATTAAATAAAAAACCATCCACAAAACAATAAAATCAAATAATAAAATTAGTTTTATTTTTTACATTTTGCAGTTGAGTAGTGGTGTGGCCAAGCTCAAATCAAACATTGCCACGATAAAAAAATTATAACTCGTCCATCACTTCGTCACATGTTTTGAATAATGTTAACAAATACTAGGTTTTCGCAACATAGCTAGGTTATATGGATCAATAGCTCGAAACGAGAATAAAAATGAAACGAAAAGATTTTAGACTTGGGTGTTGAAATCACCGAGGTACTAAAAAAGGGATAGAATCTAGGTATATCTAAGTATCTAGTACTAGTTTAGGCATATTGTGTATTACCTCCGTTGATGGCATGGTTGTTGTGCGCATGGTGGTGCCGCGCCAAGCGTCTTAGCGCGTTCCCTCGCTCCAGTTGCTGCAACACCCTCGCGGCGGCCGCGGCGCAGTATCTAGGTATATTAAACTATCTAGTTATCTAGTCCTAGTTAAGGCATATTTTATATTACCTCCGTTGATAGCATGGTTGTTGTGCGCATGGTGGTGCCGCGCCAAGCGCCGCAGCGCGTTCCCTCGCTCCAGTTGCTGTAACACTCTAGCGGCGGCCGCGGCGCGCGCGCACGCTGTGCATTCCGCGCGAACTAGGTTGATTTGCCTGGAAAAAAAGTTAACAATTTATTGACTGAGATTCCCCAGAAGTTATTCCCCATTCGGGGAGCCTGGCCTGATAAATTATGCTTTGAATAGTAGCTTTATTTGAGACATAGTCTTGCTTCCGGATGGGGCTTACAAACTACAACCTGACACATAGGAGCCCATACACACAATATATTTTATAACATGCGGCACGGCATGTACCAAAACGGTTTCGAGTTCCGTTGATAATGCAATCTTATTGATTGCGCATGACCCCACCAGTTTGCATCCAGCACCTTAATTGCATTTGGGATCTGTATGCCTACTTACGTATTCAGCGAATGCAGCGTATGTGTCAAGCCAGCTCTGCACGACGCGAGGTACGCCGCATACGGTCGCCGAGCTGCCAAATCAGCCCGCAATGCAGCGGCTAAGCGACCGCTTCTGTTCCCACTAGCGGCCAAAGCGCGGGCGATCTCTCCCGCATGTGCTATGATAGCTTACTATACTTACGTATTCAACGAATGCAGTGTATGAGTAAGACCAGCTCTGCACGACGCTAGGTACGCGGCATACGGCCGCCGGGCTGCTAAATCAGCCCGCAATGCAGCGGCTAATCTACCGCTTCTGTTGCCGCTAGCATTTACGCAGCTTACTATACTATACTTACGTATTCAACGAATGCAGCGTATGCGTCAAGCCAGCTCTGCACGACGCTAGGTACGCCGCGTACGGTCGCCGGGCAGCTAAATCAGCCCGCAATGCAGCGGCTAATCTACCGCTTCTGTTCCCACTAGCATTTACCCAGCTTACTCAGAGATATACGCGTTTGAAGTTACTATGGGGATTTTTTTCTAGGTGTTACACGGATGGTACTTATATATTTGAGTAGAGGACAATGCAACAAACAAAAAAATATATGGTAACTATACCTCTACCTGTTACTGGAACAGAGATATACGCGTTTGAAGTTACTATGGGGATTTTTTTTCTAGGTGTTACACAGATGGTACTTGTATATTTGAGTAGAGGACAATGCAACAGGCAAAAAAATATATGACAGCTATACCTCTACCTGTCACTGGTACTGAGATATACGTGTTTGAAGTTACTATGGGGTTCTTTTTTTTTCTAGGTGTTACCCGGATAGTACTTATATATTTGAGTAGAGGACAAAGCAACAGACAAAAAAGTATATGACAACTATACCTGTACCTGTCACTGGAACAGAGATATATATGCGTTTGAAGTATTAAAAAATGGTATGAGCCTTTTTTGTAGCTGTAACGTAGTTTAGCTATAATAAAATATATGTTTATTTATTATACCTTACCTTTACAGCCACAACAGTCCACTGCTGGACATGGGCCTCCTCCGTATTGGGGAGTATTGCCATACCCACCACGCTTGGCTGGCGAATTGGCGAGCGCAGTGCAAGATGTTTTATTCACAGGGAACGCTGCTGCCCATTCCCTGGATAATTATCCCTTAGTCGCTTTTTACGATACACACGGGTAGAATTGGGGTGATTCTAAGCCGGCATCACACGGCAAATAATATTATTTATAAATAATATATATAGAAAAAAAACCCACAGTAACCTCAAACGCGTAGATCTTTGTTCCATGGACAGGTAGATAGAGGTATAGTTGTCATAATTTTTGTCTGTTGCATTGTTCTCTACTCAAATATATTAGTACCATCCGTGTAACACGCAGAAAAAAAAATCCCCATAGTAACTTCAAACGCGTAAATCTCTGTTTCAGTAACAGGAAGAGGTATAGTTGTCATACATTTTTTCTCTGTTGCATTGTCCTTCATTCAAATATATAAGAACTATCCGTGTAACGCCTAGAAAAAAATCCCCATAGTAACTTCAAACGCGTATATCTCTGTTCCAGTGACAGGTAGAGGTATAGTTATTGTATTTTTTTTTGTTTGTTGCATTGTCTTCTACTCAAATATATAAGTACTATCCGTGTAACACCTAGAAAAAAATCCCCATAGTAAATTCAAACGCGTATATCTCTGTTCCAGTGACAGGTAGAGGTATAGTTATCGTATTTTTTTTGTTTGTTGCATTGTCTTCTACTCAAATATATAAGTACTATCCGTGTAACACCTAGAAAAAAATCCCCATAGTAAATTCAAACGCGTATATCTCTGTTCCAATGACAGGTAGAGGTATAGTTGTTTTATTTTTTGTTTGTTGCATTGTCCTCTACTCAAATATATAAGTACCATCCGTGTAACACCTAGAAAAAAAATCCCCATAGTAACTTTAAACGCGTATATCTTTGTTCCAGTGACAGGTAGAGGTATAGTTGTTGTATATTTTTTTGTTTGCTGCATTGTCCTCAACTCAAATATATAAGTACTATCCGTGTAACACCTAGAAAAAGAAGAACCCCATAGTAACTTCAAATGCGTATATCTCTGTTCCAGTGACAGGTAGATGTATAGTTATCGTATATTTTTTTGTTTGTTGCATTGTCCTCTACTCAAATATATAAGTACCATCTGTGTAACACCTAGAAAAAAAAATCCCCATAGTAACTTCAAACACGTATATCTCTGTTCCAGTGACAGGTAGAGGTATAGTTATCGTATTTTTTTTGTTTGTTGCATTGTCCTCTACTCAAATATATAAGTACTATCCGTGTAACACCTAGAAAAAAATCCCCATAGTAAATTCAAACGCGTATATCTCTGTTCCAGTGACAGGTAGAGATATACTTGTAGTATATTTTTTTGTTTGCTGCATTGTCCTCTACTCAAATATATAAGTACTATCCGTGTAACACCTAGAAAAAAAAGACGCCAAAATCAGGCATTGGCTTTTGCCAATACATATATACGGTTACATTTAATTAAGTACAAATTCGGTGCCAGAAACAATCTGCTGCGGCGGCTAACATCTTCAGCCTGGGGAGCAGCACCAGATGTTCTAAGAACCACAGGACTCGCGCTCTCCTACTCCGCGGGCGAATATGCATGCCCGGTATGGCACCGATCTTCCCATGCAAAACAGGTTGATGTAGCCCTGAACGAGACGTGTCGCATCATAACGGGGTGCCTTAAACCTACGCCCTTGAAGATGCTGTACCCTCTAGCAGGCATAGCGCCACCGGACGTTCGGCGAGAAGTAGCTTGTGCAGTGGAGAAACAGAAGCAAGAATTAGACACTCGACACCCACTGTACAACTACTCTATCCCTCACGCTCGTCTGAAAAGTCGCAAAAGTTTCATGAGGAAATCAGCTGCCACAGATAATGCGCAACTAGCCAAGGAACAATTGTGGCATGCCCGTTGGCCTCCTCCTGTGGGGTTCATATCACCATCAGAGACATTACCACCTGGGCATAAACTGCAGTGGCCAACCTGGAGATCATTAAACCGCCTGCGCACCCAGGTTGGCCGATGCAGAGAGAATATGGCTAAGTGGGGCTTCACGGATGTAACGCGGACCAATTGCGACTGTGGAGCCCCATCCCAATCAATGGCTCACCTGATGACATGCCCTCTTCTGCCCAACACCTGCACCGTGGAGGACCTAAACTTGGCGACAGAGAGTGCCGTGACCGTTGCTAAATACTGGCAAAAGTTTATTTAATTACTAGTTTTGAGTCATTGACACGAAGAAGAAGTACAAATCTCTTGAGGTGTGATCTACTCACAAAACTGAACAACTTTTGTTAGAAACTTTTCTTCCAAATATGAAAAAAAAAAAAATTTGTTCCTCCCATACTAAGTGACACACTTTTTCAGCATTTTTGTATGAGGTCCAAATTTTTTTTTTATATTTCGAAGAAAAGTTTCAAACAAAAGTTGTTCAGTTTTGTGAGTAGATCACACCCTCAAGAGATTTGTACTTAATTAAATGTAACCCTATACATATAAGGCGTAAAAATTAACTGCAAATATTTTAAAAGATGAACCAGTCCACTAAACTGATTTTTTTTCTCAAAGATATGTGGATTGTCATATGCACATAACCCTTCTTCTGAAGCAATCAGGTAAAAAGTCAACATAGTCATGGAACGGATACATTGTGTGCTGGCAAGCCAAAGTTCCGAAAACCGGAAAATGGGCTAGCACATAGACTAGGAAACTTCAGTCACAAACAAACTAGGGAAAAGGCGCGCAGGGCGTCTTTACAGATGGCTCACTCAGTAATAGCGACGATTTTGACGCTTACTGACTTTAATTGGAAATAACTGAAATCTCACGGGAACTCAAGGTAACTAAGAAGATGGTTGCCACAAACGTCTTTTTCTTTCTTGGATTAAAATTGGATCAGAATCATATGACGTGCTTGAATCTGATAGATTTTGCCGTTTTGATATTCTTATACTTTGATATTTTTCACAGTAGTAACCCTGGCTACGTAACAAGGGTCGATCGTGAAAATCCTAAATGGGATCAAGTGAACCTTCTGTAAACTCTCTATTTTGTGCTTCAGTAGCATTTGAATATTCGGATAATTAGCTTGACTTATTTTTTTTTAGTCTAACCACTTGTTTAACTAATATTTAGCTTTGTCGCTACGATATACCTAGATTTAATTCTTATTTTGTTAAGTTTCTCATATAAGTGAATTAGTGTATTCTTTTTTGAGAAATAAATGTCTTTTTACCGTATACTTACGTTAGGAACATATTCGACGCAATGGAGATCTGAATTGGCCAGCACCATGCGCAGCTTACGCTTCATACTACTGAACACCTCCGGATCGTTGAGATCGACTACGCCTTCACACCTGGATAAAAAAAGGAAAGTAAGAAATTTCTTTTTTAGAGATAAGCAGTGCCTGTTGTGTCCATTTTCTTTATGTTTTGTCCTGTAATGTTTCTTGTGTACAATAAATAGTAAAATAAATAAATAAAGGAGGAATAAGGTTATCGAATGCAATAAACACGTCTAGTTTGTAGGGGTATAGTATAACAGAAACTACGAAAATACAAATAAAATATGGTGAAACACTACGAATATAGGGTGTAATTTTATTAGTGGCGGATCCATTAAGGGTGTGTTCTGTCAATGAAACTGAACAACTTTCCCCAAGGAACATAGGTCAGAATATAAAAAAAAAATTGGCCCTCCCATACAAATTGACCCGGCCAGCCAACACACTTAGTATGGGAAGACCAAAATTTTTATTCGTATTTCGACGTATGTTCCTTGGGGAAAGTTGTTCAGTTTCATTGACAGAACACACCCTTAACGGATCCGCCACTAATAAAATTGCATCCTGTATACTCCCGGTGTTCGTGAATAAAATATTCTGGGTGCGTACTGGGTGGAGCTGGGTTGGAAATGTGTTGCGGAAACCAGACAACCACATAGGTAGGTTTAAAAAAAAAATTAACGTGGCAGTACTACTACTATAACACAACAGTCCACTGCTGGACATGTTCCAGGCACACATTGTATACTCATCACGCTTACCAGGCGAGCGCAGTACTAGATATTGACTGATATTGTAGATATTCACATGAACGCTGCTGCCCATTCCCTGGTCCATACATCCCTTAGTCGCTTTTTTTACGATACCTACAGGTAGAAATCGGGTGATGCTATTCTAAGCCGGCACGATAAATTTAATATGTGCGTGCGAAATTAACTTAACTATCTAATTCAGCGTCAGGTGCGTCAGACACTCTCCTTTGCCCGCGTCGTTTACTGCTGGAATCGGTGGAGCTTTTCCGTCGGTATTTAGCGAGAATGTCTTGAAACTTTCCCGCTTGCTTTGTCTTGGATACCGTCGTCGCTAAGGATTTCTTCCTCGGGTAGTTTGATATCTAAAATGTGCATGCGAAGAATAAACTTATGAACTTACCTATCCAATTCGGCGTCAGGTGCGTCAGACACTCTCCTTTGCCCGCGTCGCTTGCTGTTGGAATCGGTGGAGCTTTTCCGTCGGTATTTAGCGAGAATGTCTTGAAACTTTCCCCGCTTGATTCGTCTTGGATACCGTCATCGCTCCGGTTTTCCTCCACGGGTAGTTTGATATCAAAAATATGTGTGCGAAGAGAAGAATGAACTTACTATTGCCGCTTGCTTAGTCTCGGATATCGTCTTCGCTACGATTCTCTTCTTCAGGTAGTTTGATATCTAAATGTGCATACGAAGAATGATCTTACCTATCCAATTCAGTATCAGGTGCGTCAGACACTCTCCTTTGCCCGCGTCGCTTGCTGTTGGAGTCGGTGGAACTTTTCCGTCGGTATTTAGCGAGAATATCTTGAAACTTTCCCCGTTTGATTCGTCTTGGATACCTTCATCGCTACGATTCCTTTGGTAGATTGATATCTTAAATGTGCGTGCGAAGAATGAACTTATGAACTTGCCTATCCAATTCGGCGTCAGGTGCGTCAGACACTCTCCTTTGCCCGCGTCGTTTGCTGTTGGAGTCGGTGGAACTTTTCCGTCGGTATTTAGCGAGAATGTCTTCGGAACTTTCGCCGTTCGCTTCGGCTCGGATGCCGTCGTTGCTACGGTTTTCCTTCTCGGATAGTTTGATATCTATAATGTGCAGGCGAAGTATGAACTTATGAACTTACCTGTCTAATTCGGTGTCAGGTGCGTCAGACACTCTCCTTTGCCCGCGTCGCTTGCTGTTGGAATCGGTAGAGCTTTTTCGTCGGTATTTAGCGAGAATGTCTTGAAACTTTCGCCGCTTGATTCGTCTTGGATACCTTCATCGCTACGATTCCTTTGGTAGTTTGATATCTAAAATGTGCATGCGAAGAATGAACTTATGAACCTACCTATCTAATTCAGCGTTATGTGCGTCAGACACTCTACTCTGCCCGCGTCGCTCGCTGTTGGAATCGGTAGAACATTTTCGTCGGTATTTAGCGAGAATGTCTTGAAACTTTCGCAGTTCGTTTCGTCTTGGATACCTTCATCGCTACGATTCCTTTGGTAGTTTGATATCTAAAATAAGCGTTCGAGAATTAACTTGCCTGTCTAATTCAGCGTCGGGTGCGTCAGACACTCTCCTTTGCCCGCGTCGCTTGCTGTTGGAGTCGGTGGAGCTTTTTCGTCGGTATTTAGCGAGAATGTCTTGAAACTTTCGCCGCTTGATTCGTCTTGGATACCTTCATCGCTACGATTCCTTTGGTAGTTTGATATCTAAAATGTACATGCGAAGAATGAACTTACCTATCCAATTCGGCGTCAGGTGCGTCAGACACTCTCCTTTGCCCGCGTCGTTTGCTGTTTGAATCGGTGGAACTTTTCCGTCGGTATTTAGCGAGAATGTCTTCGGAGCTTTCGCCGTTCGCTTCGGCTCGGATGCCGTCGTTGCTACGGTTTTCCTCTTCGGACAGTTTGATATTTAAAATGTGCATGCGAAGAATGAACTTATGAACTTACCTGTCCAATTCGGCGTCAGGTGCGTCAGACACTCTCCTTTGCCCGCGTCGCTTGCTGTTGGAGTCTGTGGAACTTTTCCGTCGGTATTTAGCGAGAATGTCTTCGGAACTTTCCCGCTTGATTCGTTTTGGATACCGTCATCACTAAGGTTTCCTTCGTCAGGTAGTTTGATATCTAAAACGTACTTGCGAGAATTAACTTACCTATCCAATTCAGCGTCAGGTGCGTCAGACACTCTCCTTTGCCCGCGTCGTTTGCTGTTGGAGTCTGTGGAACTTTTCCGTCGGTATTTAGCGAGAATGTCTTCGGAACTTTCCCGCTTGATTCGTTTTGGATACCGTCATCACTAAGGTTTCCTTCGTCAGGTAGTTTGATATCTAAAACGTACTTGCGAGAATTAACTTACCTATCCAATTCAGCGTCAGGTGCGTCAGACACTCTCCTTTGCCCGCGTCGTTTGCTGTTGTAATCGGTGGAGCTCTTCCGTCGGTATTTAGCGAGAATGTCTTGAAACTTTCGCCGCTTGCTTAGTCTTGTATACTATCATCGCAAGGTTTTCCTTCTCGTGTAGTTTGATATCTAAAATGTACTTGCGAGAATTAACTTGCCTGTCTAATTCGGCGTCAGGTGCGTCAGACACTCTCCTTTGCCCGCGTCGCTTGCTGTTGGAATCGGTGGAGCTTTTCCGTCGGTATTTAGCGAGGATGTCTTGAAACTTTCCCCGCTTGATTCGACTAGGCTACCGTCATCGCTGCGATTCACCTCCTTTGGTAGTTTGATATCTAAAATGTGCAGGCGAAGTATGAACTTATGAACTTACCTGTCTAATTCGGTGTCAGGTGCGTCAGACACTCTCCTTTGCCCGCGTCGCTTGCTGTTGGAGTCGGTGGAGCTTTTCCGTCGGTATTTAGCGAGAATGTCTTCGGAGCTTTCGCCGTTCGCATCGGCTCGGATGCCGTCGTCGCTACGGTTTTCCTCTTCAGGCAGTTTGATATCTGGATGATATCAAAATTTTGGTATCACAAATAAGTTAGCTAAAACTAAGTCCACAAATAATTGATAGCACTAATTCATTACAGGCCATTGCACCCTAATACAAGGACGTAGTGGAGCTATGTACGTCATTTTTTGAATGTATTTTGCAACATTGGTTAAAAAGTAGAGGGGAGTTACAGGCTACAAGTTCACAATCAAAATTCGACATGAATATTGCATAACCGGTTAGCTATTCCGACTTAATTAATACATTCTTTTTCATATATTTTACTTTGTGAAGTAAAGCCTATGTTTTACTTTGTTTGAGAGACAGAACATAGTAAAGAGGTTCAAAAGGTATTTGGTTTGAATATCCGTAACAAAATTATTGCTTGTCATGCTTACCATTGCTATGAGTATGTGACCGGCCTTTCTGTCGGAACATTTTGATCTTATGCAGCAAGTTGCCGCCAGATCTTTTCATGTTGTTTTTCAGTTCATCCAGGTTGCCGACCAAACCGTCCTCGCCTGCCATTCTCCTCCTGAGAAAATACAAAAACCATTACAGGTAAAATTAAAGTTTTTAACACTACAGTACGCGACATTTGCAAGTGTATCTTGACCATTAACACGTGGTAGGGCTCCATCTATTGGGATAGTTTTTGCAACTAATTCCAACGACTAATCCATTCTTTACATATTGGATGTAGCCAAAGCGATGAAAACCCGCGATAAATTAAACCCAATTTTTTGCCAGTACAGATGGCAAAGTTTCATTTGCATTCAATTTTGCAAGTATTCCAAAAATTTTATACTACAGTAAGGTCGTTTGAATAGGCCATTTGCAAGCTGTCAAAATCATGTTAATGCAATGACTTGAGGTCTATTTCTCGTTGTTGCCATTTCCTATAGTATGGGTTTGATAGCTGTCCAATATAACCTATTCGAACGACGGTACTATAAGGGCGAATGCTACGCGTGGTTCACTTTGCTTGCGGTGCAGATAAAGTGAGTGAACTTCGCAGCGTTCGCCCTAAACCAGGTCTATCGTCATAGTATTCCGACCGATTAGGCACAAAAAACACTACTTTACATCACAAGAGACAGCATATATAAAAGCTGGAAGTAGGTTCAAACCCCGTTTATTTTTATTTATTTTTTTACTGTAAACCGTTGTTTGTGTGTAAGAGTAGAAGGAAAATTGCTCTTACCTTTGAGACTTTTCTGCCGTTGCATCGAAGCTAATGCTCTTGGGTATGGCTCCAGTGGACGCGGTTTTCACAGGCGGCGGACTGACCCTCCTCTCCGTCACTATTTCAGAGTTCACGTCCTGACTCGAGCTCTTATCCGATACTGAAGTCTCCGCACTGTTGAAATAAATAAATATTACTGCCATATTCTCATTACGTCTTTATCCGTTGCATGCAGATGAAGCTTTTACTGCCTCAGCATGAAAATAATATTCAATTATTATATGTTATTATAACTATAGTGTCAAACTGGTCAAAGTATTGATATTTCAGCAATTATGGAACGAGAATTATGATATTTTCATTCGGCATCCTTTTTCCAACAAATCAGTAAAATATCACTGAGTACAGTTCAGCAAAAAAGAGTAGACAAAAAATGAGGGAGCCACTTTGTATGAAATTTCAGAAATAAATGGCAACATTGACTTTGAATGGCAACAATTTAGTATGAAAAAGAATTAGTTCCATTTTATTTAATTTCTACTCTTTTTTGCTGGACTGTATATTCGACAAACTAATGCTCACGATGCTAGTTCTGATTTCCGATTTATTTTGTTGATGTATATTGATTGTATTTGAACTTCTAAAAGTATTCTTTGTGAATCTACTTGGAAATAAAAGTTTAGATTTTGAATCCGATTTCACTATCCGCTGCGTCAGATTGTCCACCAAGTGAAATAGCTACAGTCAGCTACATACCTGTTCACAGATAACGTAGAAAGAGACATGTTGCTCGTGCCGTCTCTCTTCTTCTCAATACTCGAGTAACTGATGCCAACGTCAATGTAATAGTAGTTCCAATGGAGTCAAAGATAGAACAGTAAAAGTTACAATGAGCTACATACCTGTTGACCGACAAAGTAGAAAGAGATATGTTGCTCGTTCCATCTCTCTTCTTCTCGATCCTCGAGGAGCTGATGCTGACGATGCTCGTTCTGATCTCGGATTTCACTATCCGCTGCGTCAGATTGTTCACCAAATGAAATAGCTACCATCAGTTACTTACCTATTCACAGATAACGTAGAAAGAGACATGTTGCTCGTGCCGTCTCTCTTCTTCTCGATCCTCGAGGAGCTGATGCTGACGATGCTAGTTCTGATCTCCGATTTCACTATCCGCTGCGTCAGATTGTTCACTAACTAAAATAGCTACAATCAGCTACATACCTGTTGACAGATAAAGTAGAAAGAGACATGTTGCTGGTGCCGTCTCTTTTCTTCTCGATCCTCGAGGAGCTGATGCTGACGATGCTCGTCCTGATCTCCGATTTCACTATCCGCTGCGTCAAATTGTTGACCAAGTGAAATAGCTGCCAATAGTTACTTACCTATTAACCGATAAAGTAGAAAGAGACATGTTGCTCGTGCCGTCTCTCTTCTTCTCGATCCTCGAAGAGCTGATGCTGACGATGCTAGTTCTGATCTCCGATTTCACTATCCGCTGCGTCAAATTGTTGACCAAGTGAAATAGCTGCCAATAGTTACTTACCTATTAACCGATAAAGTAGAAAGAGACATGTTGCTCGTGCCGTCTCTCTTCTTCTCGATCCTCGAAGAGCTGATGCTGACGATGCTAGTTCTGATCTCGGATTTCACTATCGGCTGCGTCTGATTGTTCACCAAGTGAAATAGCTACAATCAGCTACATACCTGTTTATAGATAACGTAGAAAGAGATATGTTGCTCCTGCCATCTCTCTTCTCGATCATTGAGAAACTGATTCCACTATCCGCTGCGTCAGATTGAAATGAAATAGCTACAATCAGCTACATACCTGTTAACCGACAAAGTAGAAAGAGAAATGTTGCTCGTGCCGTCTCTCTTCAAAATTCTCGAGTAACTGATAGTTCCAATGGAGTCGAAGATAGAGCAGTAAAAGTTAGAATCGGATAGCTACAATCAGCTGCTTACCTATTCACAGATAAAGTAGAAAGAGACATGTTGCTCGTGCCATCCCTTTTCTTCTCGATCCTCAAGGAGCTGATGCTGACGATGCTAGTTCTGATCTCCGATTTCACTATCCGCTGCGTCAGGTTGTTCACCAAGTGACATAGCTACCATCAGTTACTTACCTATTCACAGATAACGTAGAAAGAGACATGTTGCTGGTGCCGTCTCTCTTCTTCTCAATCCTCGAGTAACTGATACTAACCTTAACGTAATAATAGTTTCAATGGAGTCAAGGATAGAAAGGTAAAAGTGGATAGTTACAATCAGCTACATACCTGTTTACAGATAACGTAGAAAGAGACATGTTGCTCGTGCCATCTCTCTTCTTCTCGATCCTCGAGTAACTGATGCTAACGCTAATGTAATAGTAGCTACAATGGAGTCGGAGATAGAACAGTAAAAAGTTACAATCAGCTACAAACCTGTTCACAGATAACGTAGAAAGAGACATGTTGCTCGTGCCATCCCTCTTCTTCTCGATTCTCGAGGAGCTGATACTGACGATACTAGTCCTGACTTCGGATTTCACTATCCGCTGCGTCAGATTGTTCACCAAGTGACATAGCTACAATCAGCTACATACCTTATCTTATCTTATCCTATCTAGCCTATGTCATCCCACTGCTGGGCAAACACCTCCCTCTTCTCTCTCCATCTAGTTCTGTCCTGGGCCTCCGTGTGCCAGTCCCTCAAGAAAGTGTCAAGCTCATAGCTACATACCTATTCACAGATAACGTAGAAAGAGACATGTTGCTCGTGCCGTCTCTCTTCTTCTCGATCCTCGAGGAGCTGATGCTGACGATGCTCGTCCTGATCTCGGATTTCACTATCCGCTGCGTCAGATTGTTCAACAAGTGAAATAGCTACTTACCTGTTTACAGATAGAGTAGAAAGAGACATGTTGCTCGTGCCGTCCCTCTTCTTCTCAATTCTTGAGGAGCTGATGCTGACGATGCTCGTCCTGATCTCGGATTTCACTATCCGCTGCGTCAGATTGTTCACCAGGTTAGCTGACGTGGAAATGGTGGCGGAACTCATTCGCGTCATGAGATCTGTGATGGTGGACCTAGAAGAAGAATAATTTATTTAAATCAAAGTGTACATGATTACTATAAACATTTTCTCCAACTAAAAACTGTGCCGATTACAAAAAGTGTACAACCAATGATCACTAAGGTACGTATTCATTAGGAAACTTGTTTCGTGATATTGCATGCATGTTTCCGAGTGTTTCAATGCCAATTAAGCAAGGAATAGCAGCTACTTTTTTATGGAAACATGTAATGTATCTGGTACTAAAGTCACATGATGTGCTTCTCGTTGTCGCGATACGAATATTTCTAAATGAATACGTGTCTATGGTCGCATGGCATTTTCCCACCCAATACACACACAAAACACTTGCAACGCCCACTCTGGGTAATGCTGCCCTATTTTGGGTATTTTATGCACTGAGTCTTGGCATCTAACTGTGTACTATCTGTTATACCTACCTATCCCCTAAATATATTGTCTTTCTCTTTTTTGTTAGATGTATGTGTGTGTTGTAATTTTATGGAATAAACGTTTTATCTATCTATGATCATTGGGTGCCAGCAGAGTAGAATAGCACCACCCCCTCTCTTCCCGTAGGGGTCGTAAGAGGCGACCGAGGGATAAACCTGACCCAAAAAGCCAGGGCCAACCGTATGGTGGCGGTTAATCCACCACAAAAGCGTTCCCAAGGAGGGTTGACGTCTGGTAGGCGGCCGGTCGTAAAAATAAGCCAAATCATTTGCAACACGATTTTGTGTTCAACAAAACGTGTTGCGCCGACCCCAAGTAATTGGGATAAGGGCAGGAAGATGATGATGATCATTGGTTTACAAAGCACATTGCGGATGCAAGTGTAGATCTAATGACCGTACCTTGAATCGGTTTCTTGCCGCTCCGTATCGATGCCGGAATCGAATCTGCGATCGTATTGCGACACGGAGAGCGCATTGAACGAGCTCTCGCTCGAGTTCAGACTTCTGTCCATCAGGTCGTTATCATCGTACGGTTTCGAGGTCGAGGGGAGGTCGTATTTGGGCCCTTCCATCATCTGCCTGCCCTTATCCCAATTTATTTGGGGTCGGCGCAACATGTCTTTTTCTTCCATTCATCTCTATCACCAGTCAAATCCTCAATTACGCCTTTATTTTCCATATCGTCTTTTATACAATCCATCCAAACTTTTCTAGGCCTTCCTCTTCTTCTGCGTCCATACCACAAAAAAATCCCTGCCATACCACAAAAAAGTAAGACACACGTTGAACGCGTGTCTAGCATTTTCTTTATATGAAGTTTATTTATAAACACGCGTGTCTAACTTTTTTATGGTATGGTCCTCAATTTTTACTTCGTACCTACAGTACGGCCGTTCGAATAGGCCGTATTTGACAGCTTTCAAAAACATTATAATAATGATAGGACAAACGGTCTATTTTTCTTTGTTGAAATGTCTTTTAGTATGGTTTTGACAGCTGACAAATATGGCCTAATCGAATAGCCTTACTTTAGGAAGACCAAAACTAAACCTACCTTGAATCGGTTTCTTGCCGCTCCGTATCGATGCCGGAATCGAACCTGCGATCGTATTGCGACACGGAGAGCGCATTGAACGAGCTCTCGCTCGAGTTCAGACTTCTGTCCATCAGGTCGTTATCATCGTACGGTTTGGAGGTCGAGGGGAGGTCGTATTTGGGCCTTGCCATACCACAAATAAGTAAGACACACACGCGTGTCTAGCATGTTTTTTTATACATTGTGTCCCGGTTATCGTGGTCCAAAGAAAATCTAGACTCTGGATATCCTCCTAAGTTACCATAATAGCAAAAATGTTAAATATTTGAAGAAAAAATGGACCATCCATACTAATTTTGCTGCCTGATGGAGGATTTTGTATGGGAAATCCAATTATTTTTTTCAAATATTGAACAATTTTCTTTGCTATTATGGTAGCTTAGGATGTCCAGAGTCTAGATTTTTTCTTTGGACCACGGTAACCGGGACACCCTGTATGAACGTTATTTACAAACACTCGCTCAACGCGCGTTAACTTTTTTCTGGTAAGGCCCTCAATTTTTACTTCGTACCTACCTAGGAAGACCTTTTAACCTACCTTGAATCAGTTTCCTGCCGCTCCGTATCGATGCCGGAATCGAATCTGCGATCGTATTGCGACACGGAGAGCGCATTGAACGAGCTCTCGCTCGAGTTCAGACTTCTGTCCATCAGGTCGTTATCATCGTACGGTTTGGAGGTCGAGGGGAGGTCGTATTTGGGCCCTGACATACCACAAAAAAGTAAGACGTACGTTGAATGTACGTCTATCATTTTAGTTTATTTATAAACACGCGCTCAACGCACGTCTTACTTTTTTGTGATAAGGCCCTCAATTTTTACTTCGTACCTACTTGTCAACAATATGGCCTATTCGAATAGCCGTACTTTAGGAAGACCAAAACTGAACCTACCTTGAATCAGTTTCTTGCCGCTCCGTATCGATGCCGGAATCGAATCTGCGATCGTATTGCGACACGGAGAGCGCATTGAACGAGCTCTCGCTCGAGTTCAGACTTCTGTCCATCAGGTCGTTATCATCGTACGGTTTGGAGGTTGAGGGGGGGGGCGTATTAGGGCCTTGGTATACCACAAATAACTAAGACACACGTTGAACGCTAGCGTTTTTAGGGTTTCGTAGTCTACTAGAAACCCTTATAGTTTCGTCATGTCTGTCTGTCTGTCTGTCTGTCTGTCTGTCTGTCTGTCTGTATGCCGCGCCCTCATATCTTCGTCAGTTTTAGAGCTATCGACATGAAATTTGGTGAGAAGATAGATCGTGTTGACCCAAATATAGAAATGTTAAGAAAAAATATTTTAAATGTTTTTGGACCCTCCCATACAAGTGAAAGGGGGCAAGAAAATTTTTTTCTGTAATATTGAGTAGGATATCGTTGAATAGGTCTTTTAAAACTAAGATGAGGTTTCTTTGGAACAAAGTCACTAAAATGTTTCTGTCACGAGATATTTACTTTTAAAAAGGGCGTTTTTGACCGATAATTTGTTCCAGCTGTAACTTCTAAAGTATAAAAGCTAAAAATTTGAAATAAATATGGAATATAGCTTACAATCTGAAGTTACAATGAAAACTATAACGGATATTGTACCCTTAAAGGTTTCAGAAAAATTGAGTTTTTCTATTTGCGGTTGGTCATCATACTGCTGCTAACAAACCAGCAACAAATTAAGTTTGTAATGCTGAAAACCTGATATTTAAACGTTGACTACGAAACCCTATTTGTGGGCGTGTCTGACACGCTCTTGGCCGGTTTTTATATGGAGTTTATTTATAAACACGTGCGTGTCTAACTTTTTGTGGTAAGGCCCTCAATTTTTACTTGTACCTACAGTACGGCCGTTCGAATAGGCCGTATTTGACAGCTTTCACAAGCATGCTAATGCTAGTATATAAGATCTATTTTTCTTTGTTGACCTGTCTTTTAGTATGGGGTTGACAGCTGACAAATATGGCCTATTCGAATAGCCGTACTTTAGGAAGATATTATCATTAAAAATACCTTGAATCAGTGTCTTGCCGCTCGGTATAGATGCCGGAATCGAATCTGCGATCGTATTGCGACACGGAGAGCGCATTGAACGAGCTCTCGCTCGAGTTCAGACTTCTGTCCATCAGGTCGTTATCATCGTACGGTTTGGAGGTCGAGGGGAGCTCGTATTTGGGCCCTGACATACCACAAAAAAGTAAGACACACGTTCAACGCGTGTCTAGCGTTTTTTTGTACGAAGTTTATTAATTATTATTATTATTAACCGTTTATTGTACACAAAAACATTACAAGAGATACACATACAAAGAATAACGACACAACAGGACAGCTTATTTCTACTAAGAAATTTCTTCCAGCTGACCTACAGAGAGTGAGACTTTATAAGACAGGCGGATCAGGCGTGCACAATTGAATAAGAATATATAGACAATAAACATACATACAAATAGATTACATAAACGTTAATAAACTCTACACACTATAATATAGGTAGATACATAAAACAGTAATAAATATATACACACGCGTGTCTAACTTTTTGTGGTAAGGCCTTCAATTTTCACTTGTACCTACAGAAAGGCCGTTAGAATAGGCCATATTTGACAGCTTTCAAAAGCATTATAATGCTAGGACAAACGGTTTATTTTACTTTGTCGACATGTCTTCTAGTATGGGGTTGACAGCTGACAAATATGGCCTATTCAAATAGCCGTACTTTAGGAAGACCAAAACTAAACCTACCTTGAATCAGTCTCTTGCCGCTCCGTATCGATGCCGGAATCGAACCTGCGATCGTATTGCGACACGGAGAGCGCATTGAACGAGCTCTCGCTCGAGTTCAGACTTCTGTCCATCAGGTCGTTATCGTCGTACGGTTTGGAGGTCGAGGGGAGGTCGTATTTGGAGGTTGAGGGAAGGGAGCGGGGGCGGTCGGGAGTGGTGGGGTTGTGGGGTTTTGAGGAAGCTGTCGTCGACCCACTGGCTGGTGGCGTCTGATTGGCTGTTCGCGCCGCCGTCTAGTGTTGATTCTGTGGCGACGCTGTTGCTGTTGGGAAGAAACAATTTCTCATAAATTGAAAGTAAGAAAATTTAAAATTCATCAACGACTGCCGGGAGTAGAGCCCCGGAACCGTGTGGGACCGTTCTACTGCTCTGCCAACTGAGCTACAGGCGCCTGGCTGACCATGATGAATTTTTTCAACCTCTTGACGCTCGTCTCGAAGCGACGATTTAAGCAACATCTAGTAGCAGTTTTTACTACAAAATACTTTGGTTAGTCCACATTAGGGAATGCAATCTCGTACGAGATTTCAACCTAGCGAGATCTCGCGAGACTAGAAAGCCAGTCTCGCGAGATCTCGTAATTTACGAGATCTCGTTAGATTGGGCACATTGCACAAAAATATATGAAAATGCTTGTTTTAAAAACTAGCAATAGACATGATATGTAACTAAAAGGAACTATACATAGGTATAATAATAATAATGTACTTTTTTTTTGAAAATCAACAAAGTATTATTTTGAATAACATTTTTCTATGTACTTACTTACTTACTTAGGTATCTAATCAGTTCAGTTAAAAGTCTTTAAATATTTGTAACAATAATAATCAAATAAGGCGAGGAACACACGCAACGTCGGTTTGTGCGTCGTTTGTTCGATTTTCCACCTTATTTTTATACGAATACGGTTTATGTCAAACGATTTGACAGACAACGCAGCGTTGTGCGATGCCGTTTGACACAAACCGTATTCATATGCAGGTAGGGTGGAGAATCAAATGAACGACGCACAAACCGACGTTGCGTGTGTTCCTCGCCTAATTCACTTTTTTGCAGTAATAATTAGGTCTTATCAATAACTATTTTTAGTTGAAACAATTTAAAAGTAATAGTAAAATTATTTATGGCAAGAAAAACGCTACTAAACAAAACCTGGACTTCTTAGTAATTAAATATAAACTTAACTTTTCAAGTACTACAAAAAAATCTAATCAGTCGCAACTTAACTAGGTACTCAAGTTCCGAACAGAATCTTATTACTTAAACTAAAACAAAACTTCTGTGGTTTAATAAAATATAGTAAACTTGTTATACATAACAATCGAATAAAAGTAGTTACAAATTATGGAAAGGCAAAGTTATTTAGTCTGAAAATGGCTGCTCAAGAAACACATCAGTATCGCGCGCAGCCGCGCTATTATTTACACGTCGTTACGTCACTTTTGTCAATCTCGTTATCTCGCGAGATCTCGTTCGAAATTTGACGAGATTCAATCTCGTAAAATATGGCCGAGATCTCGCGAGACCGGGATCTCGGCGAGACGAGATTGCATTCCCTAGTCCACATGATGACTGAAATTCAAAGTATATGATGATGAAGCTTTTTGCTTATTTTTTGACGAGGAGAAAGTAATGTTTTTTGATGTTTCAACTAGATTAGATTTTTCGTCGGAAATGCATGGTGATTTAATATTAACACGTGGCAGAAGAACACATAAAATTGAGTTCTTATATAACTTTATATTTTGTTATTTTGTAAGTGGAACTCGAGGTCTTTTTGTTTGCATTTGTACCTGTTTTTATTTATTATTTAAGACTGTTTGTTTCCCTAATAAATAAAATAAAATGAATTTCGGTTACTAGAAAGACTATTTGAAATTGTTTTAACAATCTCTCTTACCCATTCTGTGGCACGAAATCAAACACATCATTAGGTAACGGAACGGGGGCGGATGTGCTGGGACTATCCGGCGCTGACTGCGCGTAGCATGTCATTACCTGAAAAAAGTTTTTTCATATTTAGGAAAACTTTCACCGCAGGCTGGATTTGAACCAGCGACCTTCGCCACCCGTACTGGCGTCACCTCTACCAAAGCCCGCGAATTAAGCAAGTGTATCTTGACCACTAACGCGTGGTAGGGCTCCATTTACTGGGATAGTTTTTGGAGTAAGCTGCTGTAGCCTAGTAGCGAGGCAAAGGTCGCCCAGCCTGCGGTGCAATTTTGCAAGTTTTCCAAAAGAAAAGGATCGTAATATCTTAAATGATTTTTGAACTATATAACTTACCGGGTATCCGTTGACGAGTATGCTTTTTCTGTTCTCCATTGCCATCGGGTACTGTCCCTACAAAATACAGGATACGATTTTAAATGGCTATTGCACTACTCTGTTGACAGGGCGCGATTATAACAGGGCATAAATTGCTGGTAATTGTATGGACGTCAATACAATAAACTCACGATATTACATGTCGGTTAGATGTTACATACATAATTGTTTGATTTTACGTGAAAATAGTCCTATAGCACAGTATCATTCATTGAGACATAAAGTTACATGCTGTGTGGTTAGTCTGGCCGGCCCTGAGGCAGTGCCTTTATTTTTAAGAGAAAATTTTGCATTAAAAAGTTCATATTTTTTAAAGATTGAATTATTATGTGATTTTCTTAAAGAGGATCTTGTAAATTCCTACTAAGAAATAAATGTTTGACTTTGAATAATACCTGTGAAAGATCAAGTTCCCGCCTCTACTAAGTGCAGCGGTAGCGGTGAGGTAGCCCCCGCCGGATCGGTTGGTGAGTGCCGGCCTCGCCACGTGACGTGGACTGTTCACATCCGGCCGTTTCGCGTTGCCGTTCTGAAACAGAACAAAAAATTTAATCAATACATAGGATAAAATGAAGTCGTTTTTTTTGTAATAGATGAGTGAGAGTGATTCAAGAGGAAGGTTTATGTGTATAACACTTCCCGGGAAAATAAGTTGCAGCGGGTGAAACCGTTAACAAAAATTTAATTTATGCATATTGCATAAGGCATAAATTTGGGACTGAAGTAAGCCCAGGCCCGGCATATCTAAGTATTAAACTGGCATTCATATAAGGCGAACATCTTTAACGCGACCAAAAAGCGCGGAGTATCAAGTATGACAAAAACTGTTACAACCTGGTGGGAAGGGAAAGGGACTCGAAAGACCAACTATATTGTTTGGGTCTTTTTCATATTTCATGACAATTGAGCAAGATTTCAAAAATAATATAGCCATTTCGGATTCCTTCTTCTGTATTCTGAATCAGATAATACAAAAAGAACGGCGAGCAAAGCATAAGTTAGCGCGCTATAAAGGGCATCATAATTAACACAGATGCGTACCTGAGTGGGCATGGTGGGCATCTTGACAGGGGTGGACTCCTCCTGGTGGCTGGGCCTCCTCGGCCAGGATGTGTCAGATCTAGCAGCCACTGACACGCAATCATCCGTGTCCACTTCAGTGTTTCTATCGCTGTCGAAGCTAGCACTTCCAAAAATTTGGACCTCCCATACAAACTTGCCGATCAGCCGATTTGAGTTACTATAGAAGGTCCAATTCTCCACCCCATGTAGGGTGAAATTTTACTAGTGTCCGATAGCGAAAACTCAGAACCACCTGGTGATAAAAAACAACGTTCCACAAGGAACATAGAACGAATAATGAAAAAATAATTTGGACCTCCCATACGAAATTGCCGATCAGCTGATTTGAGTTACTATGCGAGGTCCAATTCTTTTTCTCACAATTCGGTCTATGTTCCTTGGGGATGACAGCTATCAAATATGGCATCTAGTATGGGTTTGACAGCTGTCAAATATGGCCTATTCGAATGACCGTACTATAATGAAATTTCACCCTATAAATTAGCGCGCAAGAAACGCCATCTTGATATAATATACCAAAACATAGATGCGTACCTGAGTGGGCATGGTGGGCATCTTGACAGGGGTGGACTCCTCCTGGTGGCTGGGCCTCCTCGGCCAGGATGTATCAGATCTGGCTGCTACAGACACGCAATCGTCAGTGTCCACTTCAGTGTTTCTGTCGCTGTCGGAAGCTAGTACTTACCAAAAATTTGGAACTCCCATACAAAATTGCCGATCAGCTGATTTGAGTTACTATGGGAGGTCCATTTAATATATGTTACTTAGGGAACGTTGTTCTTTATCTCCAGGAGCTATTACGATCTGTCCTTATCTGTCATATAGTATAATGTCAGTTGTCTCTTTCTGGTTTGTTTACATTCTTTATCTCGTCTGGTTGGCCTCACTTGAGTAAAATTTACCTTATAAAAGCGTCAACATGGCGCGCAAGAAACGCCATCTTGATATAATATACCAAAACATAGATTCGTACCTGAGTGGGCATGGTGGGCATCTTGACAGGGGTGGACTCCTCCTGGTGGCTGGGCCTCCTCGGGCAGGATGTGTCAGATCTAGCAGCCACTGACACGCAATCATCCGTGTCCACTTCAGTGTTTGTGAAACTACCATTTCCAAAGAAAAGGATCTCCCATACAAAATTGCCGATCAGCTGATTTGAGTTACTATGGAAGGTCCAATTCCTTTTTTCATATTTAGGTCTATGTTCCTTGAAGAACGTTGTTCTTTATCACCAGGCGGTCCTGAGTTTTCGCTATTGGTCACTAGTATTTCACTCTACATAAAAGCGTCCAGTTAGCACGCAAGAAACACCATCTTATAAGACAGGTATTCATTGGGGACAAAATTCCAGATACTTTGTATATTATACAATGTATCTGGACAATGTTCCCAATGTGGACGTATTTTAAACAATGTTCCCGAACAAAGTTCCCAAAGAAAAAGCGTCCACATTGGGAACATTGTCCAGATACTTTGTATTATTATACAATGAATACCTACCTGGCTTTAACATTTTCCCCAATGAATAGCTGGCTATAACATAGCAAAACATAGACTCGTACCTGAGTGGGCATGGTGGGCATCTTGACAGGGGTGGACTCCTCCTGGTGGCTGGGCCTCCTCGGCCAGGATGTGTCAGATCTAGCAGCCACTGACACGCAATCATCCGTGTCCACTTCAGTGTTTCCATAGCTGTAGAAGCTAGCAGTTCCAAAAAAGTTGGACCTCCCATACAAAATTGCCGATCAGCTGATTTGAGTTACTATGGGAGGTCCAATTCTTTTTTCATAATTCGACCCATGTTCCATGGGGAAAGTTGTTCAGTTTCATGGGTACCTTGACCTCCTTTCGGCTTGTTATACCTTTTTTGTTACTTCCTGTATAAAAGCGTCAAGTTAGCGCGCAAGTAACGCCATCTTGATATAATATACCAAAACATAGACTCGTACCTGAGTGGGCATGGTGGGCATCTTGACAGGGGTGGACTCCTCCTGGTGGCTGGGCCTCCTCGGCCAGGATGTGTCAGATCTAGCAGCCACTGACACGCAATCATCCGTGTCCACTTCAGTGTTTCGGTCGCTGTAGAAGCTAGCACTTCCAAAAAGTTAGGACCTCCCATACAAAATTGCCGATCAGCTGATTAGAGTTACTATGGAGGTTCAATTCTTTACATAATTCAATCTATGTTCCTTGGGGAACGTTGTTCTTTATCACCAGACGGTTCTGAGTTATCGCTATCGGTCACTAGTAAAATTACACCCTACATAAAAGCGTCGCCGCAAGAGACGCCATCTTGATATAACATAACAAAACATAGATTCGTACCTGAGTGGGCATGGTGGGCATCTTGACAGGGGTGGACTCCTCCTGGTGGCTGGGCCTCCTCGGCCAGGATGTGTCAGATCTAGCAGCCACTGACACGCAATTATCCGTGTCCACTTCAGTGTTTCCATCGCTGTCAGATATATATAATATAACAAAACATAGATTCGTACCTGAGTGGGCATGGTGGGCATCTTGACAGGGGTGGACTCCTCCTGGTGGCTGGGCCTCCTCGGCCAGGATGTGTCAGATCTAGCAGCCACTGACACGCAATCATCCGTGTCCACTTCGGTGTTTCTATCGCTGTCGGAAGCTAACACTTCCAAAAAGAATTTGGACCTCCCATACAAAAAACCATCATGTGTCATCCATCATTAAAGTACTTACCTTATTTTACTTGCGTATCACGTGTCCTCTAGGTCTTTCAAAGGTTGGCTGGAAGAAATCTCTCAATGGGATAAGCCCGCGATTGTGCCTTTATTTTTCTTATTTTTGTTTTAAAATGTTTTGGTACAATAAAGTGATTAGGTACATACATACAAAATTGCCGATCAGCTGATTTGAGTTACTATGGGAGGTCCAATTCTTTTTACATAATTCGACCCATGTTCCATGGGAAAAGTTGTTCAGTTTCATGAGTACTTTGACCTCCTTTCAGCTTGTTATACCTTTTTTGCTACTACCGGTATAAAAGCGCCAAGTTAGCGCGTAAGAAACGCCATCTTGATATAATATAACAAAACATAGATTCGTACCTGACTGGGCATGGTGGGCATCTTGACAGGGGTGGACTCCTCCTGGTGGCTGGGCCTCCTCGGCCAGGATGTGTCAGATCTAGCAGCCACTGACACGCAATCATCCGTGACCACTTCAGTGTTTGTGAAACTACCACTTTCAAAAGGATTTGGACATCCCATACAAAATTGCCGATCAGCTGATTAGAGTTACTATGGGAGGTCCAATTCTTTTTTTCATAATTCGACCTATGTTCCTTGGGGAACGTTGTTCTTTATCACCAGGCAGTTCTGAGTTTTCGCTATCTGTCACTAGTAAAATTTCCCCCTATATCAAAGCGTCAAGAAACTCCATCTTGATATAATATACCAAAGCATAGATGCGTACCTGAGTGGGCATAGTGGGCATCTTGACAGGGGTGGACTCCTCCTGGTGGCTGGGCCTCCTCGGCCAGGATGTGTCAGATCTAGCAGCCACTGACACGCAATCATCTGTGTCCACTTCGGTGTTTCTGTCGCTGTCCGAAGCTAAGACGTCCATACTCCAGGCGGACTCGCTGGCTGTTTCGGATACGTCGGGCGCGTTCGAGTTGTTGGCGTTTGCTGAAAGAAACAATCTAGTTAGTAATGTGAATAAAATAGATGTTATTGGCCAAGATAGACTCTATAATTTCGCTGGCAAAGGTTGAGTCGCGGTAGCTTAGATGAAATGGAATAGCAGGTTCCAAAAAAAAATGGTTGAACGTATTTATATAACCTTAGCACAAACTGCTCTGCATTGTGATAGGATTTTTTCTGGAGCTGATTCTTGTCATAATTTGGGCTGCCTTTCTCGCAGAAACAGATTTATTCTTTTACTTATGTAAAGCAGGAGAGAACTGCTTTTGTTGGATCTAAGATAGAAGGGAAAGTAGGAATAGGAGTGGGTAGGAAGGAATGTGATGATACTGGGACAGCAACACAGGTAGTGGAATGGGTACTGAAAGGTACAATGTACTTGAGTGTAAACTCGTTACCTTGGCTGGCAGCTATCTGCGTCTGATCACAAGAGTCCCCAATAGTCTCTGAATCTGAGGCCAACACATCAGTACTCCAAGTGTCCGACATTATACTGATCGTCTCGTCTCCTTCTAGAAGTTTCTTGATCTCGAACTTGCAAAACTTGTCTTCAATTTCGTTCCTAGTTTGCTTCAGCGCTTTGGCAGCGTTCGCGGCGCCCGCTTGGCTGACCGGCACGTTTTGGGGCAGGCTGAAATAAAACATAGCGTTTAAACATCTTTGATCTGCTTTTAGCCATCATATTTTGCATTCACAAATCATCCTCCGACTGGAAAGGTTGATGACATTATCAAATTGTGTAAAAGAACATACATACATACATACATACATATATCAAGCCTATATCCCTTGCGTAGTAGGCAAAGCGTAAACAGCTGTAGAAAACGGCCTTTTATACCACGTCTGACAAAAAGTTTGCGAGTCCTTCAGTATTCATTCAGGCTATCAGGTTGTCAGCTGACAGCTTAAAATTAAAATCCCTTAGTCGCTTCTTACGACACCCACGGGAAAGATATGGACCGATGCTATTCTAAGCCATCACCACACGGCGATTCTTCTAGACAACATAAGATTTGTTGCAATATTCATATCTTACCGTCGTGGCGGTGCGTCGCCGGCCGCATCTCCATCAGTTACTTGGGAAGAGGGTGTTTCTCTACCGGATATATTCGGACTTCCCCGCCCGCTTACGTTGGCTGACACCTACAAAATTAGGCAACAATGTCATAAAGAACTTCAAGGAATCAAAGATTTATTTTAACAAACAAAAGTATTAAAAACAAAAACCCGACTGTGGTAATTTCAAAGTTGTATTTTGCGACAGAAATACGCCATCTATCGACATACGAATTTATGATTTTTTAATATAGCCAGAGCAAGAGGCAGAGTCACTCACGCAGCTGAGCCGGATCTATCGACACCTCATACGTCAAGATCCACCCAGCCGTTTCGGCTGTAGCTCGTGAAAACGAATTTCTTGTCTACATACATACATACTCTCAAAAACATAACCCTCTTAGTCAGGTAAAACTTCAAAGAATGAAAGATTTCTAAAAACAACACTTGATTTTAAGGCCGTGCCGTGATGCAAAAAGGGTTTTTTCAATTCAAAATACTTCCACTTGGAGACGACACCTGACTGTGGTTATTTTATATATGATTTTTGATAATATTTGCTAGATTCTCAACGTTCGCAAAACACGATTCGATTAAATTTTCTCGATAGATTTTTTTTCCAAAGATGACTCCAATTTTTTAGATTTTTTAACTTTATGCCGAAACGGTACCGAGTTAATCAATGATTTTTCGTAAGCATAAGCACATTATACTTATCTAGTTCGTCAACGTTTGTTTTTTTATTTAAACCTTTTATTGCTGAAATATCAATAATTTTAGATTTTCAACAATGGCTTGGTTTCAACCATTTTGCGGACGGGTCGCTCTGTCCCTCTCTAACGCGTACGCGCGAATTGTAAACAGGCCACACCCAGCTGCGCTCTCATTCCACCGTGGCCACTGCCAGAGAGAGGTCATGTCGCACGCTACGCCGAAACTGACAGCTTTAGTCGTAATTTCAGTTATTTGTTTATTTGAAGATTGTGTACATTTTTAGGCTTCTAAATATTTTGTAGTCAACTCTGAATAAGATACATTACTAGAATAAGTGTATCTAGTTTTTTTACGCCAGTTTACGGTCTAGTGCCTCCCTCATCCAGTGTACCCATAATGTAAATTTGAAAAATGGGCAACAAATCAAAAACAATCATATCGAGGAAGCGCAAAAAAGATTTTATCTACACTCAGTTCGTAATATTCGTTTTACAGAATCGAAAGTACGAACATAATGAACTGCATTACGAATATACAGCCTTTAAAAAAAAACTTTCATACTACTGGCAGCTACATAAAGTAACTCGATTTCTAGTATTTGAAAAAAAATTATCCTGGTTTCGTCTTCCGAGATTTAATTCAATATGTAGTACCCCCGGTACGCTAGCCAATCCGCACGCATTATTTTAGCGTAGCCAAAAAGAAAAGAAAAACAAAATTTACTACGCTGACCACCCCAGCCCTCAGTGAAACCTCATTCCTTTGTGCGCAAGCGCCAAGACCGCACGTGTGTCAAAACTTTTTAAAATTGTAACGGTTTTTTTTTTTCAAAAATGTCTTGATACCACCGCTAGCGAGAAAGTCGCGAAGAAAGGTGGTTAAGAAAGCTGGAAGAATATAAATCCAAACTTTTAAGGATGTACGATTACGGCAAGGAATATTGTGAATTTGTGATACTCCGTATGAAGGTTAGTTCTTTTTTTATCTATACCTACCTTCCTTTTTTGTGTGCTGAAAATGGGCATTTGGAAAAACATTAATTGCTTCGAGCTAATGCGCGACATTAGCCAATAGCTATTTTGCTCCGAGTTAATACGAGATATTAACCAGAAGCTATTTTGCTCCGAGTTAATACGAGATATTAACCTGAAGCTATTTTAAACACGTCCTTTTTATACTATATGTACATCCACGTTTTACTTTGCTCACGCAACTTTCAAGGTCGTGGATGATTGGGAATATTATTATTACGATCCCATGCCTCTCTCAAATGAATGGCCCACTGGACCAAGTGGTGCCAAAGCAAATTTGCACACTGAGCCTATTGTTCCCCCGAGCCCACGCCGCCGCCGCCGCCACCGCCGCCCGTTCAAGATTCGGTTGCCGGACCAAGCGATTCATCTAATATCGCTCCCGCGGCTAATACGGCCGACAAACATTCGGCTTTCACTTCTGATGGCTCCACAGTGGATGCACCCGACCCTGAACTTCTTAAAGCGCTTGGAATAATGGAAGATGAGGCTGTCGAATGGGGTGAACCTATTGTCGATGACATCGCACTACGCCTGAAACCTTTGCTATTAAAGGGTTTTAAAAAAGAAGATAGTGATCTTATACTTAAAAAGTATGTTTTTCCTAAAAATGATCCTCTGGCCAAGGCCCCTACTCTAAACGCGGAGATCGGAGCATATGCTCACTGAGCAGAGTCGAAACAGATTTGTCCCTGTTTCTGTGCAAAGCAAAATCAGCTTGGTATCGCTTTAGGCGCTATTACGAAAGCCACGTCCCTTTTAATGACCAAAAATGCAAAACAAACAGACATTTTGAGCATTCTATCCGACGCCGGATCTAATAATCGTTGATTCACATGTAAAACTGAAACAAGGCGCTCATTGTTTACACCCTTGATAGATAAAGGGTTCGTGGACTCGCGAAAGGACAGACAAAGAGACGGATACTTACCTAGTTGGCGAAAAGTTAGGTGAAATGGTTCAAAACTCGAGAGGTATTAAAGGGCGGCAGGTCAGCTTATTCAAGCGAGTACTTCATCAACTAATTTAAACTCGAGGGGGCCCTCCGTCTCGTGGTCGGATCCATCAGTTGAGAAGAGGCGCAGGCCAGCAGAGACCCTACGCTTACAGACGTCGACCAGCCCCATACGCTTTGCCACCAGCAGCGCCGCCTTCCCGCCGCCACCCGCCGCCACAGGTGCAGCGCCGCCCACGCCCGGCATCAGTTTGTCCCGAGTACCTCCTTCAGCGACCAATCAAACAATGAGCATTAGCTGCCTCACAGGTGCCTTAAACCTTGTAGGTAAAACATGCTGGTCGCTTACGGTATTTTATTGACGCGTGGTCTGATATTACCGTTATGTGTTACGTCGTCTGATATAATTATATTTTAAATACCATTTTGGTCTATCAGATACCGTTTATTGAAGTCCCTTACCAATGCCCCGATACATACCCTAACCGAGTATTTTCACATACAGAATTTGCACAAGTTCAGTCAGAATGATCTCATCTATTAGAAATTGGTGCCATTCAAAGATGTAAACATGAGTCAGGTCAATATGTTTCCGATATCTTCCTAATACCCAAAAGTGACGGTAGATCGAGATTTATTTTAAATCTAAAAAAATCTTAATAAGTTTGTGTTTTCTGAGCACTTCAAAATGGAAGATATTAGAACAGCGACGAGACTGTTAAACAACGATTATTACATGGTTAACATTGACCTGAAAGAAGCATATTTTTTGCTCCCTATACATAAAAATCACAGGAAATATCTAAGATTCTGAATACCAAATTTTAAAACACTTCTCGTGTTAGGTAAACAATTTTACGGCAGTACTGATGCCGAAGGTCGCAGGTTCAAATCCTGCCTGCGGTGAAAATTTTGGAAGTTTTCCAAAAATCTAAGATGCTTTTTTAATAAGTGTATGTATGAGTTTACGTGCCTCCCTTTTGGATTGTCTTCAGCGCCGTATATTTTCACGAAAATAATACAAACAGCTATTTCTTTTTTTAATATCTAAAGGATATTTGTCAGTCAAGTATCTGGATGATATTCTGTGTATAGGCACATAATATAATATAATGTATAGGAAACACATGATGAATGCCTGAAAAATGTCAATGACACTGTTGAAATTCTCACAAAAATGCAATTTAATTCCCAGTAAATAATGCACATTTATAAGATTCATTTTAAATTCCGATAAGATGACATTAGAACTACCCTCAAAAAGGAGAAAACATATTTTAGAATGGGTTCAATTTATTGCAAATTCAAAAACATTTTACGATTCGCGATTTTACACGTTTCTTAGGAAACCTCACCGCTGCATGTCCAGCTGTGGCATACAGCTAGATGTATACCAAAACTTTTGAAAAAGCCAAGTATTTAGAACTTTTAAATAACGGTGAAAATTATGACGCTAATATGACCGGCGGTCATTGGACGTCTGAAGAACGTAATCATCACATAAATCATTTGGAATTATTGGCAGTCTTGTTCGGACTAAGATCTTTTGCCAGCGATTATAGAAATTGTGAAATTCTGTGTCGAATTGATAACACCACCGCCATTGCTTACGTAAATAAATATAATGGGAGGGGTTCAGTTTCCCCATTTGACTAAAATCTCTAAAGATATTTGGCAGTGGTGTGAGGCCAGACAAATTCTTATTTACGCCTCTTATATTAGGTCGTGTCATTCATAACACTGAGGCAGATTATGAATCTAGAAATGTCAATATCGACACAGAATGGGCTTTGGAATGGGCACTCTCCAACGAAGCCTATTCAAGAATAATCAATCAATTTGAACAGCCTAACATCGATCTTTTGCCTCACGTATTAACGAAAAGTGCACTAAATACGACCAGATCCTTATGCCTTCAATGTAGATGCCTTTACGCTGGACTGGTCTGCCTTTTCTTTTATTCATTCCACCAATTTCCATAATTCTTAGAACATTAACAATGTCGTTAACGACGGTGCTACAGGCATACTTATTGTCCCAGACTGGCACTCTCAACCGTGGAATCCTCTGTATCGATCTTTGTGTATAAATGAAACCATAACATTTCCCCCTAACTAAGATCTTCTCTGTTCTAATTTTAGGGAAACACACCCGCTACACCGCCATCTTTCGCTAATGGCGAGTGTGTTATCCGGCAAGCGTTCCTCGCGCAAGGTGTACCGAACTCAGCGGTAGATGTTATGGTTTCATCTATAGCACCTAGCAGTAAGGCTCAGTACGAGTGTAGCCTTCTTGAATGGTGGGAATATTGCAAAAATAATCATATAGATGTTTTTGATTTTCAAATTAATTCTTTTAAGATTTTAAGTACTTGTTTATAGTCTCTCGCATCCTATGGTACATTAAACAATCATCGTTCGGCAATATTTCTTATTTCTAAAAATAACATAGGTCAAGATCCAATTCTCAAAACGTTTTTTAAAGGTGCCTTTATAATCAACCCAGTTTTCCCTCGCTATCAAGTAACTTGGAATCCCGGTATGGCTTTGGATTTTCTATCAAATCATTATCCAAATCTTTCTTTATCTTTAGATAATTTAAGTAAAAAATGTTTGTGTCTTAATAGCCTTAGCCACTGGGCAAAGAACTCAGACACTGTCTCTTATTAAAGTTCCTAATATCAAAACATATAATAATAGAATTGTAATAACCATTAGTGATCTACTGATCTGATTATAACTACAGGTGTAGTGTAGGTCGCCCAACAGGTTCTCGACCTTCCGTTTTACGGAGAAGCCAAGCATCTGTCCAGCAGCCACCTTGGCCGATTACATCTCGATACTCGTCCTTAAGACCTGCAAACGAGACAAAGCTCTTTCTTACACACAAGCCTCCATAGAGCCGCTTCATCAGCGACAATTGGTCGATGGATAAAGCAAACCCTAGAGGCTAGTGGCATTGCCACTAGTATTTTCTGTGCACACAGCACGCGGCATGCTTCCACGTGAGCTGCGCTGCGTGCTGGTGTGAGCGTGGATGTGATTCGTCCTGTGCCGGCTGGACAGGTGACTCGAGCGTTTTGCCAATTTCTATAACAGGCCAGTTGTAGATAGTAACTGTAATTATTTGAATTTGTTAAGCTGCTTTAGTACTGATTAGTATACAAAAATAAATATTTAAAAGATAATTATTTAAGGTTTTGTTTCTTTAATGAAAAATACACTTTGATATTTTTACTGAAAACCCTGTTTATTTTATTCTCAGTTTATATGTCTTTTTGCAACTAACATTGCCTGCAACCATTTCTCTAAACATCTACATATTGAATTAAATCTCGAAGACGAAACCAGGATAATTTAATGATCAAACGAACTTACCAAGTGAAGTTCGATCCTAATTATCCTGGTTTCGTCGAAGAGATTTAGTCCCACCCTACCCATCAATTTATTTCCCTAAAATGCAGTCAATGTGCAGTTGGATATTATTACTCTTTTGCTTCTCTAAAGGAATGAGGTTTCACTGAGGGCTGGGGTGGTCAGCGTAGTAACTTTTGTTTTTCTTTTTATTTTTGGCTACGCTAAAATAATGCGTGCGGATTGGCTAGCGTACCGGGGGTACTACATATTGAATTAAATCTCTTCGACGAAACCAGGATAATTAGGATCGAACTTCACTTGGTAAGTTCGTTTGATCATTAAATTAAACGAATTTACCCGCGTACCAAATTGTAATCTGTTCCAATTTGACACTGGCCATCAGTAAGTCGAATGAAAAAAAAAAACAAGTGTCACCCGCGGCGAGACGACACTTGAAATTATGAGGACTTATTTATTATTAAATCTTTGCTTCAAATCATTTTTCGAATTAAAATTCACCGATAAATGCTATTTAATTTTAAAAGTTGTTCAGTTTTTATGAGCCTCTATTTTAACGTTTAGTTAAAAAGTTACTTTATGTACAAAAGTAGTTCAGTTGGTGGTTCAGTAGATAAAATAGTGTATGCAACTGCAAATAATTAGGCTTTAGAATGCTCGTGTCAAACTATTATCACACTCGGCTGCGCCTCGTGTGATAAACAGACACTCTCATCCTAAAGCCTCTCATTATTAGGCAGTTGCATAAACTACTATTTTCAACGCGAAAATAGCAAAATGCAAAAAATAAGGAAATAAGTACATTTAGCATTACGTGAACGTTTTTTGTTAATATTTATCAAGTACTATCTATTTATGTGAAAAAGTAAATTATATTTATGTAAGGGCCCTTTCCTGTCATGCGTATGTTCGCACGCGCGCGGATCTGGTCCGCATGAGGATGATAGCACGCTCCTGTTTCGCGCGCATGCTAGCCGCATGATAGGAAAAACAAAGTTCAACATGTATCAAAAGATAATATGCGTGCGGCCCGCATGCGGACCAGATCCGCGCGCGTGCGAAAATACGCATGACAGGAAAAGGGCCCTTAGTGAAGAAGAGTAGTTGGCTTTTTTTACCAATATAAGGCGCAAACTCCACCAAAAAGACGAGGGCATAGGACGTAAGAATGACAGTTGACAGACAAGTGATCGTCAAATATTCTTCTTAGTTTTTAACGCTAGCTGTCATAGATGCGACGCTTTGGCGACGCTTGTGTGTACCTTTGTCAATACTTTTTCGTACATTTTGTATGGAAACGTCGCGATGTCAAACGTCAAGCGTCATGACCCTACGCCCTATGTCCTTTCCTTGTCCTCTCTGTGGAGCTTGGGGCTAACGCGTACACATTATGTAGACACCTTATTGGTAGAGAGAAGTGTTGATGCATGGAATCTCCTCTAATCAATCGCATTACTTTGAACGAGTTTGCCGATACCTACTCTAAATTTTGATACCTCTGTCAGATGTGACTTTGGCTTAGTGGCTAGAGTGAGTGAATTCTTTTGCATACTAATAAACTTTGGGTACTCGGATCAAATCCCTGAGATATAGTTTTTGTATTTATTTTGTTGGATATTTTTAGGCTTTCTCTTTTTACACTCTTACTTTAATCATAAATTCTTAATACTTATTACTAATTCTTTCATGTTTTTTTTTAACTTGATGAAAGATTATTGGATTATTATTTATTGCTTATTATCAATGAAAACCATCATAATTACATGAACATATTCACAAAATAATTTAAATAATTTTTATATTTACCTATTAGATTAGATATTTACAGATTTTTAAATTGCGAAAATATCTG
The DNA here is from genome assembly GCA_024500475.1 of Phthorimaea operculella. Classification (NCBI taxonomy): domain Eukaryota; kingdom Metazoa; phylum Arthropoda; class Insecta; order Lepidoptera; family Gelechiidae; genus Phthorimaea; species Phthorimaea operculella. The sequence goes on along the minus strand of JANFCV010000320.1, from coordinate 52,320 downwards.
CCACACGTCACGGAGACTTTGGCACAGAGTACATAGAGTCGCCAATACATTATTTAAATTTGATGACCAAACAATGTAGGTACCTATCAAAAAATTTTTTTACTTGGTATTATTAGTAATGGCTTTCACAGATAGTCAATTTTTAAATATATTTTATAGGTACTAAAATTTATATACAATGAAATTTGACTAGTGACCGACACCTCAGGACGGGCTGGTGATAAGGTTCAAATTTCCCCAAGGAACAAAGGACGAAATATAAAAAATAATTTGATCTCCGCTAGTAACTCAAAATATCAGCTGATTGGCAACTTTGTTTGTATGGGAGGTACATTTTTTTTCATATTTCGACCCATGTTCGTTGGACAAAGTTGATTCTTTACCAGCCCGATCTGAGATTTCACTATCAGGCATTAGTAAAATTTCACCTAATATTATGGGCATTGAATTCTAACACTACTTCCAGTACCTACTTACATTTTTTTTGCAATATTGGAAACCCGACCTTCAGTTGAGAAATGTCAATTATTACAAAAAGGGACAATGATAATGACATAAGTGTGAATATACAGCAGTGCAGATGCCGAAGGTCGCATGTTCAAATCCTGTCAGCGGTGGAAATTTTATTGTCTATCTGGGGGCACGACAGTGCCCCCGCCGAGTCGAGCGCAAAGCAAACACTACCGTACCATCCTTTACTGGAACAATTTCGCCGCATTTTCAGGCACCTATCTCGTCGTAAGCTATAATCACATACTTAAAAGCCAAAATTTCTAGTCCGTAAAGGCAAAGTTTCAGATTTTAGACAGACACTCACTCACTCATGATCATCAAAATAGAACTAGTGCTTCCCATAAACTCAGAGAGCTGAAATTTAGTACGGAGTTAGATTTTAATGACCACATAAAGGAAAACTTTAAAAACTAGGATAATCGAAGGTTAGGCCAGGCACACCACTAGGAGCCCAGCTACACCATAGGAGATACAGATATGACTTCAAAGCAAAAGTTGTTCACCTTGATGGGATTCTTCTATAAAAATAAGTGAAATCCCACCAAAAACATTCTGTAAAAAAGTAGCCAAGTCTCGATGGAGCTGCTTGTTTATCTCTAAAAAGTAATCAAATCTAGGCAAAGTCTAAGGTTCCTTGATACTATATCTTTAATACGACTGGCCGTTGAACGTTACGTTTACATACGATTTGTGGATACAATTTAACGTCCAGTCGTATAAATTTAACTATATGAATAAAGAAATAGCATCAAGGAACCCTAGACTTGGCATGACTTTGCCTAGATTTGACTTTGGCTAATATCTCATCAAATATATTTTTATTATTAATAATAAATAAACTAGGCTGATGATGTAACTCATAGAGCATACTGGAAAAATGGCGGGAAAAGCTGGAGAGTGTCGGCCTGAGAAACGGCAGAACGGAGACTGAATAAAAGAAATGTTTTGTGATTTCGGCGGTCTCTCTATGCTCCGGTAGCGCTAAATGGCGTTACCTTACCAGTCTGCTCCGACTTCAGGTACCTCGGTTCACTTTTGCAAGGCGATGGTGAGATAGACCGGACTATCAAGCGCAGAATAAATGCAGGATGGATGAAATAGCGACAGGTCACGGGCACAGTGTGTGACCCCCGAATGCCCCTCAAACTGAAGGGCAGTCAGACCTGTCGCCATGTATGGATCTGAGTCTTGGCCTACAAAAGTGACGGATGAAAGACGATTACATGTATCTGAAATGAGAATGTTGAGATGGATGTGGTGTGACAAGAATGGATAAAATAAGGAATGAGTATATTAGAGGAAGTTTAAAAGTTGCACCTGTGACAGAAAAGTTGAGAGCTAGCCGCGAGGAGGGATGGAAATCATGTGACGAAAAGGTAATGAATATGAATGTGGATGGACGCAGAAGGAGAGGAAGGCATAAAAAGTTTGGATGGATTGTAAAAGATGATATGAATCAAAAAGGTGTAAACGAAGATTTGACGACTGATGAATGGAAGAGAAAGACATGTTGCGGCGACCCCAAGTAAATTGGGATAAGGGCAGGCAGATGATGAGTAGAAACCCTACAAAACCCTAAAAATGGCTATGCCAGTCGGTATCTTTTCAATAAGACTACTTTAAAATATATTTTTTTTATAACTCGGACATTTAATGCCTAGTCCTCTGATATGATTGCCTAGGCGTTTATGACGTTGTGGCGTAGACATCTGACATCGTTGCGTAGGTCTCCGTCTCATTGATTTATGTCTAGTGACGTCACACATGCGAGCCCGATCGAGCGTTGCTAGCCTATTCAAAAAATATATCGATGCCTCCTACGTATACTATCGTAATCCACAAAATGGTCATTTTCGGTTTATCAATGCAAACAGTCTAATATCAGCTATATTTTCGGATGATTAAAACAGAAATATGAAATAATGGCATTTTCATGGTTTTTCTAGAAGTATATTGTCGTAAGTATGAATCATTTACACCGTATAAAATCGTATGTGATGTTTACAATTATTTACGTTGAATCGATGGAGTGCTAGTGTATCGTATGTACTAGTTACGATAATCATCATCGGAAAATAACGTTTTTTATTCCTTTATTGGATTAAATATTTTAAAACAGTTTTGTGAGGTAATTTTTTATAACTAAGCATGTTTCAAAACATTTCAAATGTATTAAAATTAAAATAGTGTATGAAATAGATTCAAACAAAAGCCGTATAATTGAAATAAAATTAATTATCCCAATTAACATCTTAGATTTGAGGACATTTTTGCAATGAATCATAATGTCAAGTTAACGCTACAGTATCTGTAGATAGATCTAAGCAATAAAATAATATGTTTGTAATAAATTTAAATTCATTTTGCATTTTTTTTAATATTTTTACTTCAAATACGAACTAAAGTATCGTATCCGTTACATACGATAATTTATGTCAGATTTCCTCGTAGAAAATGTATCGTATCTACATCATACAGTAGTTTACTTGGGAATTCAATCGATGTATTATATTGTATGTGCTTTATACAACAATAAACGTCGGAGAATATAAAACAAAATCTATAGTATGTATCACATAAGATAAGTTACGTCGTTCTTTATTCTTACATACGATATTTTGATAAATAAAAGGTATTAAAAGTTTCTTAAATTTAAATATAATGGAATGTTTTTTGGTACCAAATGAAAGTGTAACGACAAACAGCAATAAATAAAATAATACTCAGCCTTAAAAACGCTGTTTGGGTCGAAATTCATGTCACACAGGCAGACAATTTTTCAGAGGTGGACTTCAAATAATGCAACACTAAACGAAACGTATTGTGACATGGGCCTTTTCAAGGCAAGAGTGAAAGGCACCACCTAGGCAAGCATGTTCGAAATATCGAGATCACCAAAAATACTATCACGGTAATAATCCTGTTTTGAACGATAATTTTAGAGGAGTGATTTAATTTAAAGCATCTTAAACAAGGTGTTCCGATGTAAATACAAAAAAGGAGACGTTGTGTAGGCCATTAAACCGAACAATTTTCATTATGGGGCCAGGTTATGAAAACTCCTCGTTTAGAAGTAATCAGCAACTTAAATTTGTTAAATTTAATTGAGTGCCACATTATGAAAGGAGCTTTATTGATTATGACCTTTATTTCATTTCAAGTTGCCGTCTTGGAAAATCTTTTGAAATTACCGCCAAAACCGTTTCCAAGGCAACAGTTGTGGCGTAGACCAAGGTCAAATGTCATGTTCGTCAAAACTGACACAGCTGACACTACAGACTCTACTGGGTTCTCTGATTGGCCCATGGGTGCTCTAAGTCAAAAGAAGTTTTTTGTTTGAGGTTGCAATAAAATAAAGTTGACTCCAAGAAAGAGATCTTTTATCTTAAGTTTTCGTTTAAATTTAAGACATAGACAACTATGTTTCAAACTTTTTCGAAGATTCAAAGCCAACAAGTTAAAATTGCAAGGTTGCAATCTTGGATAAGGGGTAATACATAATTGTTGTAGTAAATGTAGGCATTTACTTTGTATGAAAATTTTAACTTTTTAATTATTAAGAATTCAAACTTGGTTCCATAATAGAAATTGTTCAGTACAATGGTCTACACAACGTCTCCAATTTAATGTATTTCCTTTGGAACACCTTGTACAAGTAGGGGTCTTTGGTATTGTTATATGAAATGATGATGCCTTAAAGATATACATCTACTTGCCATTAGATATCACTCATTTGTTAGACATCACTCATTTTAGCTCGTACCTTTGATTATGTAATAGAGATGTTGAGAGATAATCACTCAGTCTAACTCATATCACTGTGATAGAAATGCTCCTAGCTAGATATAATACTGTTTATGTTTTCCAAGCTACTGGGCAACTTAAAGACTTTCTGTAAAACCGGACTAAGGTGTGGCAATAGAACGTTCTCTAAATCAAAGAAAGTTCACAATGTTAGAAAAGTTAATACTTTTCATGATATTGTTGCGATTTGCAATGCGTACAGAAAGTGTCTTGAATAATGAAAGTTGATGAATGTAACAGTGGGTACAGGTTAGTTTTAGTTGTGTGCAATAATGGCAATTTATAACATTGTTTGCATTAATTTCCAAGCAGCACCTGCTCTTGTTTTTTGATGGTAAAATACTATGGTGCGCGTACGATAAGTTTCCTAAGCGAGTGTAGGTAAGTATGAGTTTTTTTAAATATAATTATAATCAGTATAATTGCTTCAATACTTAATATGTAGGTATCATATTATAAAAATATTTTTCGCATTAGGCGTAAAAACATTCATCAGTTAATTATTTGTGTCCGTTTGCATCGTTTTGAAATTGTCTAATGATTTTCAACAGGAAGAATATAATTGTCTAAAAGAGAAAGCTATTACTACTTTGTATCGAGGTCAGAACTACAGTTTTGTATTAAGATACGTTATCGAACTTAAAGATTATATCCCTACGTATTTTGTATTATGTGGCACTTACAACACAAAATTGTTCAAAATCTTCAGCGTACATTATAGTATGTATTACATACAATATTTTTCAAAGCGTTTTATGCCATGTAAACTATGGTAACAGCATTATCTAACATTATCTCAGGAATCACAAAATATTTAACAAATTTATCTATATCTTCTTATAGTTCATAGTTCAATTATAATATATTCAGAATTTTACATAAATCCGTTGAATAATAAAAAAGTTGTGCAGCATTGAATTTTTAAACGCTCTGGTGTAAAATTGGCAATTTGGAGTTACGATAACATACGTAGGAGGCATCGATATATAGGAACTAATAAACGTATGCAAGTAAATTTATTTCAGTGAATTTTAACTCATTTTAAATACTAGGTATACGACAAAAACCTACACCTACTGAAATTTAGTGTAGGTTTTGAGTGTTGATCACTAGCGAAATATCTTTTTACAATAAAAAAAATCTACTCCGTTCCATCACCCCATTCAGATAATTTTAAACGCAAGTTCTAGGTTTTTAGTATTGTTCACTAGCAAAATTTAATGTTACAAGTAAAAGAAAATATCGACTCCATTCCATCTCAATTCTCACTTTTTTTTACATGAATTCAGAGTTGCAAAGCTGTTTATAGTTAAAAGTACCTACTTATACCCGCACACCCGAAACGCACTCACCGAATTTTGGATGCTTTGTATGAAAATCTATGGAACCTCGAAAATATTTCCGAACCGCACGCGCCGAATCGAACGGATTCCCCAGCCAGTGCTGATCATAGACTATAATGATGATGACTATGACGTTGTCGATGCACAAAATTATATACAAGTTTAACTTCAAATTATAACTTTCCGCATGTAATAGTTGAGTGTAAACACTGTAATCGGGGTTTGGTTGATATTTTGGATCCATTTCATGAAGAATCTAATGCTATATAAGCAAAAACACCTCGTCATGCTGAACAATTTTTACTTTGAAGCCATTACAATAACTACATGAACAATAGTAAAATTCAATTACTTGACATTCTGTTACCTTAACATTTACACATTTGGACAAAATGTTTTCTGCTTCTTCTTTACATTTTATCACGTTTACATTCTAGCAATTTGACATTCTGCTACTTTGACGTTTTGTCCTTTTGCCTTTCTGCACATTCTACTTCCTTGAACAATAATATTTTAAAACGTTGAACTAGTGGCACCTATGATATGCTTACAAGTTTTGTTCCACCGTAGAACTAGTGGGCAAAAATATTTCCACCTATTGTTGCCTGCCGCATGCAACAAATTTCCGAAAAGAACACATACATGGCAAAATTATCCATTAAACTGGGAGGAAAGTACTTTCTTGGGAACACCGATTCGATTCGATGCAGCTGTGCTTGCTGCTTAGAAGTGTGCTAAGCCATCCGCATTATTCGGCGCGTACGGTGAGTGCGTTGCCTTGCGGGTGTTTGGGTATATTTACTTTCACCTGTTTTAGAAGTGTATTTGTTCAAAGCTTTTCCCCTAGGTGGCATTGCACTACTTTGTTCCACAATTTATCAACAGATGGCTAATTATTGTGAATTTACTTGGAAAGAAAAGTTTTGACATCTTGACCCCCGCAAAGGGAGCACCCCTGGTGTGGCTAAAACGGTGCTGGCGGCTTCGATGCAGCACCTTAAGGTTCCGTGGTTATTATCACTAAAACTATAAGACATTATAACGGGTTTTAACTCACGGTAGGGGTATATCGAGCACCCAATATTTCGGCGATGTTGCAATCGCCATGATCACGGGTAAACTGGTTTACTGGTGCTCGATATACCCCTACCGTGAGTTAAAACCCGTTATAATGTCTTATAGTTCTAAAAACAAATATTTTTAAGAGCGGTCAACTGAAACAAATCTTACCATATCAGAAAGATTATCGTTCTGGTCTTCAGTCTCCAATTCTAAACTTGAAGTTACGCTATGGTTTGAAGCCGCTTCAGATACAGCTTCCAAATTATCTGAAGTGTTACCTAGAGATACTTCATCATGGGATACTGAAAACCTGAAATTGAATTGTAGAATTAGCACAATAACTTAACTAGTGACTTTTGGTGCATGTTGATTTAGCAACATAATTTAGCAGCATTGACGCGCAACATTGTATAGGTATGTAATATTTATATGCAAAAACTGCGTAGTAATGTGTCTAAACAAACACTGTTCACACCAATTCATACGTTGCAGATACAATGAATGTAAACATGGAATATCCGCTATCAACAAACGTGAAGTTGCCTCAGTTGCCGCGTAACACGCGTGAAGTCGTTGATATACAAAATTGCAAGTCATGTTGCTAAAAGAATAGGTAATAGAAAGTTTTCTTAACTAATAAGAATCATAAACATGCTTGCTTGTTTAAATGAACGCTGTGCGATTTTGGATCTAAAAGTTACTGAAGCATATGAATAACAAACCAGACAATTATGAGACCACAATTCACTAATGCCAACCTACCTTGTGCGTTTCTGAACTGTAGGCCCTGGTCCAGCCACAGCCAAAGCTGAGCCAGTTTCGTCCGCATCGCCTGCTTCTGAACCACCATAGTAGCATTCCAACACTTTGTTCTCGGGCACTAGACCTGCGGCAACAAAATTGTTGCTGTAGATTTGATTCTAGTCAGGATCATAGGTCTACCAAAATTGGCAATAGAATGACGGTGGAACTTAGAAAGCCAAGAATTTCTTGTCAAAATATGAGAATTTTTTACCAGTTAAAAAATTACAGTACACTGTTAGATTCTTATCAATAAATACCTAGTTTAAAATGAAGTCGCTCTTTGAGTTCTTCCTCCGGATTTTGATACGGTTTTTCAAATTTTGATAGAATGATTCAAGAGAAAAGTTTATATTATTTATGAGTTGCAGCGGGTAACGGGCCGCTTGTTATTTATATTTTTAAATCGAAATGTTGTTTTAATATACTTGACCGCGAATAAGACACCATAGAAAGATAAAGAGTTAGAACTGTCTCAACGGGATATACAGGGTTTGATACACCAGGGACATAAGCAACTCACCAACATAATCTTGCTCTTCAAGAGTAGCCAGCTTTATAATCAGCGCCTTATTTTGCTCCAAACTCTCGCTATCCGTACTTCCATTGACTGGCTTGTCACTATTACTTAGGGCTAGCGAAGAGTTAGAGTTGAAGCTACTGCGGGGTAGGCAGGGAGACACTTACCGACATAATCTTGCTCTCATAAAATAACCAGAATTATGCCCAGCACCTCATTTTATTCCAACGTCTTACTATCAGTACTGTCTTTGACAATGTCTCAGGATTGAATAGTTAGAGTTAGAGTTGCACTGCGGGGTAGGTAGCGAGACACTTACCGACATAATCTTGCTCTTCAAGAGTAGCCAGCTTTATATCAACACCTCATTTTGCTCCAAACTCTCACTATCCGTACTTCCATTGATTGGCTTATCACTATCACTCAGAGCTAGCGAAGAGTTAGAGTTGGAGCTACTGCGGGGTAGGCAAGGAGACACTTACCGACATAATCCTGTTCTTCTAACGTGGCTAGCTTTATTATCAGCACCTCATTTTGTTCCAACGTCTTACTACCAAAACTGTCTTTGACAAGTGTCTCAGGACTGAATAGTTAGAGTTAGAGTTGCACTGCGGGGTAGGCAGGGAGACACTCACCAACATAATCTTGCTCTTCTAAAGTGGCCAGTTTTATAATCAATAATTCATTTTGCTCCAAACTTTCACTATCCGTACTTCCATTGACTGGCTTGTCACTATCACTCAGAGCTACATAAGAGTTAGAGTTGAAGCTACTGCGAGGTAGGCAGTGCAGTTAGGTACCTACATAGATCTTGCTCTCATAAAATAACCAGCTTTAGGACCATCACCTCTTTTGTTCCAACGTCTTACTATCAGTACTGTCTTTGACAAGTGTCTCAGGACTGAATAGTTAGAGTAAGTGGTTTCGCCAGTTTAGAAAGTCCACTATTTGGAAAATTACTTGATTCATACTTTAATAATAATTTAAAATTGATCCGCTTCCGGTGTGGCTGGCGGCCAACAGGCCAATCAACAGCCGGGAACCATGATTTCCGTTGGCTAGACCAATGAGAGTACAGTATTCTCAGTGTCTCAAAAAACTTCGGTGCGAACCGCTACGAGGCCGCCATTCTTACAACGAAACCCTGCTCCACACCACAAACTTATTGAAGAAAACTTAAAACCCATGGTTAAAAGTCAAGAAAAGCGCTGAATGTGAATTATTCGATATAAGAGGATCCTCAAAACCATATGGAACAAGGCCAACATTGGGTAAGATCTTTTTCTGAATTTATTTCGACCAACGACCGCCCATTTTTCTTTGCCGTTCATTTCGAAGGATTTTTTAGCTGGCTTATCCAGTAAGAGTTGCACTGCGGGGTAGGTAGCGAGCTACGGAGTAGGCAGGGAGACACTTACCGACATAATCTTGCTCTTCTAAGGTAATCAGCTTTATAATCAACACTTCATTTTGCTCCAACCGATGTGGCGCAGTGGTTAGTATGCCTGCCTGCCACACAAAGGTTCCGGGTTCAATTCCCGGTGGGGTCACTCACAAAGTTGATATTTATCACTTTGTGAGTTTGTTCCCAGTCTGGTTAGGACATTGCAGGCTGAACCACCTGATTGTCCGCAAGTAAGATGGTTCCGTGCTTCGGATGGGCACGTTAAGCCGTCGGTCCCAGTTGCTGTCTATGATGGCGGTCGTTACTTCATCGGGTCGTTGAACGACTCGGTGTCCCACACGAAAAGAAGAAGAAGAAGATTTTGCTCCAAACTTTCACTATCCGTACTTCCATTGACTTGCTTGTCACTATCACTCAGAGCTACTTAAAAGTTAGAGTTGAAGCTACTGCGGGGTAGGTAGCGAGACACTTACCGACATAATCTTGCTCACATAAAATAACCAGCTTTATGACCAGCACCTCATTTTGTTCCAACGTCTTACTATCAGTACTGTCTTAGACAAGTATCTCAGGACTGAATAGTTAGAGTTAGAGTTGCACTGCGGGGTAGGCAGGGAGACACTTACCGACATAATCCTGCTCTTCAAGAGTAGCCAGCTTTATAATCAACACTTCATTTTGCTCCGAACTATCACTCAGAGCTAGCGACGAGTTAGAGTTGAAGCTACTGTGGGGTAGGCAGGGAGACACTTACCGACATAATCTTGCTCTTCTAAAGTGGCTAGCTTTATAACCAACATCTCATTTTGCTCCAAACTCTCACTATCCGTACTTCCATTGACTGGCTTGTCACTATCACTCAGGGCTACTTAAGAATTAGAGTTGAAGCTACTGTGGGGTAGACAGGGAGACACTTACCGACATAAATCTTGCTCTCATAAAATAACCAGAATTATGCCCAGCACCTCATTTTGTTCCAACGTCTTACTATCAGTACTGTCTTTGACAAGTGTCTCAGGACTGAATAGTTAGAGTTAGAGTTGCACTGCAGGGTAGACAGGGAGGGAGACACTTACCGACATAATCTTGCTCTTCAAGAGTAGCCAGCTTTATAATCAATACTTCATTTTGCTCCAAACTTTCACTATCCGTACTTCCATTGACTGGCTTGTCACTATCACTCAGGGCTACTTAAGAGTTAGAGTTGGGACTACTGCGGGTAGGCAGGAGACACTTACCGACATAATCTTGGTCTCATAAAATAACCAGCTTTATGACCAGCATTTTCTTCCAACGTCTTACTATTAGTACTGTCTAACTCTATTAGACTTTGACAAGTGTCTCAGTTAGAGTTAGAGTTGCACTGCGGAGTAGGTAGGGAGACACTTACCGACATAATCTTGCTCTTCAAGAGTAGCCAGCTTTATAATCAACACTTCATTTTGCTCCAAACTTTCACTATCCGTACTTCCATTGACTGGCTTGTCACTATCACTCAGGGCTAGCGAAGAGTTAAGAGTTGGAGCTACTGCAGGGTAGGTAGGGAGACACTTACCGACATAATCTTGCTCTTCTAAAGTTGCCAGTTTTATAATCAACACCTCATTTTGCTCCAAACTTTCACTATCCGTACTCCCATTGACTGGCTTGTCACTATCACTCAGGGCTAGCGAAGAGTTAAGAGTTGGAGCTACTGCGGGTAGGTAGGGAGACACTTACCGACATAATCTTGCTCTTCTAAAGTTGCCAGTTTTATAATCAACACCTCATTTTGCTCCAAACTTTCACTATCCGTACTCCCATTGACTGGCTTGTCACTATCACTCAGGGCTAGCGATGAGTTAGAGTTGGAACTGCCGCTGCGGGGTAGACGAGGCTTAGGGACTTTAGCGAGGATGCTCTTTTTGTTGGTGTGACCGTTCTCGATGTGGTTTTCTTTGGTTTCTGATGACGGTGATTGCCTGAAAAGAGATACATTTTTGTTATGTTTTAAGGTCAGTAAGCAGAAGCACATTAAAAACTGTTCGTTTGCTTTGCACTTAGTTTTTTTCTGGAGGCTGGTAGTTCACAACGTCTCTTAATATCAATGTTGTCACTCTCCCGCTCACTCATGAAAAATCCAAAGTTTAAGGCTCAGATTTTTTCAGACTGTAACATTACTTTTCTTGATGCAGAAACATTTTATTGAATCACACAACATAGTTTTTTTCTGGTTTGTCTGTATCAGTCATAAGAAAATCGAAACCTTAAAAACGGATTTGTGCATGACTTAGCGTGAGAGACTGTACAATGTTGTAATTTGAAATGAACTCGAAAATCGAGCACAAAGACGGTTTTTTAAAATGGATACATTATTGAGTTGGTAGTCGTCACATCAGTATCCAATAATGAGATCTCGAGAAATCCAGGGAACTCTTTGAATCCCATAGCCACTTTTGAAGCCAGTATTAAAATGAAGACATTGAGTTTTCTTACCTGTATTTGCTTAGATCAGGTAGTTTTCTTAGCAGGTCATGTAGCCTGGCGCGGTAGTTTGGTTCCAGGGTCTGAAGTAGAGATGCGAGACGCGCCGCCATTGCCTCAGAATTGCCTTCGCCGTTACATTCGCTGCGAAAAAGGATTTAATTGAAAATAGGAAATTCAAAATACACTTCAACATCATCTCGTGTCGATGTATGTTTCAGTAATTGCCAGTGCTGCTCACTAAAACATAAAATTACTATGATCGACTTGAACTCTTCGAAATAAAAAAAAATCATGGCTTTAACTTCAAAGCGACCGCAGACATTTGCTCATGCGTGTTGTATTTAGGGAAACGTTATTGTATGTCTTGGAAACGACTGAATACCGAAAAGAGAGCGCGAAATTTTATTTCAAATAGGCCACGGATACGTTAATGTATTTTGACATTGAATACTGAGAATCCCCGACGTATCTATCGACGGTGACACACAGTCAAGTATTTCTTCGTTACAATGAACACATCTATGGTTCGACAACTTCGTGTGCGACCTTCCTGCAGGGTACAGACGGTTTGGGGCCGAGGCACACGTCAATTTAATATGACGCGCGGCGCGCATGTACGCGTGTCCCTTCCCCGCTACTCCTCCCGCCACCCTCTGATATCTTGGATACCTCGTCCCCCCCCAACGTCTGTCGCCCCTAGGGCAGGTCGCGCGCGGACTTGTCCTACTATACAGGGAGTAACATAAAGGGTATAACAAGCCGAAAGGAGGTCAAGGTACTCATGAAACTGAACAACTTTCCCCATGGAACATGGGTCGAAATATAAAAAAAAATTTGGACCTCCCATACAAAATCACCGATCAGCTAATTGATTTACTATGGGAGGTCCAAATTTTTTTTTCATTTTTCGAACGTTGTTCAGTTTCATTAGTACCTTGACCTCCTTTCGGCTTGTTATACCCTTTTCGTTACTCCCGGTAGTTACTGACATGCTACAAATGTGGGCTTGAACGGTCGTGGGGCCCTAGACAAGTGGCAAGATGGGCCTGAGAGTAACGTCATGTCTTCTTACCTGAAACCAGACGCTTCGGCGACTGGACCCGCATTAGCAATGGGCTGCTCCTCCGCAGTCACGCTTGGGGTATTGTTGTTCAGCTTCGATGAGATTCGCTTCAGGAACGTTATCTATAAAAATAAGTATTAGTAAATAAAAAAAATATGACAAACAATCTGTGTTAGGTTGTAGATAAAAAAAGTTCTTCATTGAAGCTTTTATACTCTTACTTCACTGGGTAATAGTAGTGTCTGACGCATTTTGTTCGATCAAATTACAAATAATTTTGAAAATATAAGTGAATTTGCATTGGAACATTATTAAAGAAATTATGTAGCTTTGAAATTATGACACTTTGCTACTATGAACATTTTTAACCTATAATATCCTTGGTCGGGCGCGAACTTGTCGGACTATAGAAGATGTCAACAAAGAAAAATAGACCTTATGCTTGGACCTTATGTCATAGCATATAAATAAAATAACAATGATTCCGATTCGGGATCCAGTCTTTATCAGCGCAAGTTATAGCAAGTGATAGATTATTACCAGTAAGTGCGCGTCCTGCTGAGTGAACAGTGCCACCGTAGTAGTCAGGTCTGCTTCGGTCCGTAGCGGGGCTTCGGAAGGCACGGGAGGCGTCATAGGAGCGGCTATTTCAGAGGTCACGCTCTCTATGAGCGACCAAACGCAGGAGCGCTCGAATTTGCTGTACAGGTCACGGACCTTCGCTTCCACCTGGATAAGAAGAAAAGACATAATTTAAATATCTACCACATGATAAGATAAAGCTCTCAGTTTTATTGGTATAAGTTCTTAATGGTTTTATTGTAGTTGTTTGCATGGTTTCCTCAAAACAAAAGTTACAAGTTAAAGGAACATTTCATTGTATAATTTAAAAATACAGTGGTCGTAGAATAGAAAGAAATCAACGAAAAGAAATTCTTCATTTCACACTCGTGTTGTTAGTTGGCTAAATGCCTGTTGGCAGATATTTTACAATAAGCATTCGAACCATTTTCATTGTCTACTTCAGCGGTCGGCAACCTTCTGGCAGGCAAGGGCCACTAACTGGCAAAATAATATAGAGGCGGGCCACACTTGTGACAAAAAAATCCCCAGAACCTGAATACACGTAAGTATATAATTCATCAAAGGGTAAAGAAAAACGCTATTGTAATTGTTTTCGAATTTTATTAGAATACCTACTTAATTACATTTATTGTTAGAAACATTTAATAGGTACATTTATAGTTAGAAAAAGAAGTTACATTTATAGTTAGAGAAAGAGGTTCACTCGACCCTATTCAGTATTTTTGCGATTGTCATTTGTTACATAGCCAGAGTTAATGTGATATAAAAACGTCATATAATTCTGAGCCAATTTTAAAATCACAGAAATATGACATTCGTATCAACGAACATCTAAGTTACCTTGACTTCCCCTGAGATTTCGTTTATTTCCAGTTAAAATCAGCAAGCGTCAAAACCGTCGCTAGTACTGAGTGAGCCAACTGTATAGGCGCCCCGCGCACCGTTTCCCTAATTTGTGTTGACGAGTCGTTCATTCGCGAGCGGAGGAAGTGGGTTACACTACATACTTTAAGGTTGTAAGGAGTTTGCGCGCGCGCGGGGCAAACTTATTACTTTTAATGTTACTTATACTATTGACTATTGGGTTGTTTGCGGTTCGTTCATGCGTTTATTTTGATATTACTCCAACATTATTATTTACATGACATCCACGGGCCGCAAGTAAGACGTTCGCGGGCCGCAAATGGCCCGCGGGCGCGCGTTGCCGACCGCTGGTCTACTTCAATTATCACAAATATTGCAATGAAATGTACAAATGAGCTATTTAAATTTTGATTGCGGTACTGGCACTACCGGCATTTAACGTGCGCTGTGTGTAAGCGCTAAAATTAGTTTGGTAATAGTCTGTTAAATAATGCCTGTAATTATTGTTTTACAATGAAAATAAGTGTTGCCGCTCGAAAGTGGATAATCGATGGTTAATAATGCAGTAATACTATGGAGACTAGCAATAGTATTGTGTCTCAAGATTGAATATGAATAGCTATCGACAGTATCGATTGAGTATAAAATAATATTCAGTCAGTGAATTTTTTTCACGGAGCTGCGCTAGCCAATCAATACTAAGTATAAAATGAAGTAAGCTACTTCATTTTATACTTATCTGTCTTGGACACCGCAAACTCATTCGGATTTTGATGCGGTATTTAAAAAAGATAGACGGATTCAACAAGATTAGTGATTATGTATTATACATGTTGGGAAGATGTCTTCTTCCCATAGAAAAACATGGTAATTCTTACCTCCTGAAACCTCGCCAGACACAGCATCTGAATGATCTGCGCGATCTGTATGAGGTTGAACCGCGCTATGTACGACACTGGCACTTCTACCACGCCGTGCGCTTCAGGGTTCACTATCGCCGGGCAGATGAAATGGTTCAGTACCAGGTCTGTTTTACCACAGAATAGTGTTGCCGCTCGATAGTGGACTATCGATTGTAAAACGATAGACAATCGATAGATTTTACTATAGTTCAACTATCGATTATTTTTCGATACTATCGATAGTCCAATAACAATCGATAGTATAGTTCAAAACTATCGATAGTATAAAACAAAAACTATCGATAGTATCGATACTATCGATAGTTTTGGGCTATCGATAGTTCAAAAACTATGGATAGTATCGATACTATCGATAGTATCGCACCTCATCGATAGTATTGCTTGATTTTGAACTATCGATACTATCGATGGGCCTATCGAACGTATGGGCATTAATGAATGAAAACTATCGATAACACGAACACTAACACAGAATATATAATAGTACTAGGTTTTACTCGCCATGTCACAAGAAAATCATCTTCTTACCTCCTGAAACCTTGCCAGACACAGCATCTGAATGATCTGCGCGATCTGTATGAGGTTGAACCGCGCTATGTACGACACTGGCACTTCTACCACGCCGTGCGCTTCAGGGTTCACTATCGCCGGGCAGATCAAGTGGTTCAGTACCAGGTCTGTTTTACCACAGAATAGTGTTGCCGCTCGATAGTGGACTATCGATTGTAAAACGATAGACAATCGATAGTTTTCACTATCGTTCAACTATTGATTGTTTTTCGATAGTATCGATACTATCGATAGTTTTTGAACTATCGATAGTATCGATTCTATCGATTGTCATTGGACTATCGATAGTATCGATACTATCGACAGTTTTTGAACTATCGATAGTATTGCACCTTGATAGTATCGATAGGTTTGAGACTATCCATTGGCCAAAACTATCGATAGTATCGATACTATCGTAAGTTTTTGAACTATCGATAGTCCAAAACTATCGATAGTATCAATAGTATTGCACCTCGACAGTATCGATAGTTTTAAGACTATCGATAGTATCGCACCTTGACGATAGTATTGCTTCATTTTGAACTATCGATAGGCCTATCGATTGTATGGGCCTTAATGAATGAGAACTATCGATAGTAAAAATATCGATAGTTCGGCAACACTACCACAGAATATATAATAGTACTAGGTTTTACTCCCCATGTCACAAGAAAATCGTCTTCTTACCTCCTGAAACCTTGCCAGACACAGCATCTGAATGATCTGCGCGATCTGTATGAGGTTGAACCGCGCTATGTACGACACTGGCACTTCTACCACGCCGTGCGCTTCAGGGTTCACTATCGCCGGGCAGATCAAGTGGTTCAGTACCAGGTCTGTTTTACCACAGTTCGATAGTTCAAAACTATCGATAGTATCGATACTATCGATAGTTATTGGACTATCGATTGGTTTGATACTATCGATAGCATTGCACTCGATAGTATCGATAGTTTTGGGACTATCGATTGGCCAGTACTATCGATACTATTGATAGTCCAAAACTATCTATAGTATTGCACCTTATCGATAGTATTGCTTCATTTTGAACTATCGATACTATCGATGGGCCTATCGATTGTATGGGCATTAATGAATGAAAACTATCGATAGTTCGGCAACACTACCACAGAATATATAATAGTACTAGGTTTTACTCGCTATGTCACAAGAAAATCTTCTTACCTCCTGAAACCTTGCCAGACACAGCATCTGAATGATCTGCGCGATCTGTATGAGGTTGAACCGCGCTATGTACGACACTGGCACTTCTACCACGCCGTGCGCTTCAGGGTTCACTATCGCCGGGCAGATGAAATGGTTCAGTACCAGGTCTGTTTTACCACAGAATAGTGTTGCCGCTCGATAGTGGACTATCGATTGTAAAACGATAGTATCGATAGTTTTTGGATTATCGATAGTATCGATACTATCGATAGTTATTGGACTATCGATTGGCCAAAACTATCGATAATTTGATACTATCGATAGTATTGCACCTGGATAGTATCGATAGTTTTTGGACTATCGATTGGCCAAAACTATCGATAGTATCGCACCTTATCGAAAGTATTGCTTCATTTTGAACTATCGATACTATCGATAGGCCTATCGATTGTATGGGCCTTAATGAATGAAAACTATAGATAGTTTTACTATCGTGTTTAGTTTCGTATCAAATACGCGCGGTGCGATTTGCGTCTCGAGCCACTTCTTTTTGAGCGGACGGCGCTGGCAACACTGTTTGTCCTTGTCCCGTCCTGTGGCCGTGCGCTCGCATCGTTGATGCGAATTTTAATTATAAATGGTGTAATTTAGTGTGCTTTCGGTTTTCTCGTGTGGTTTCCCTGTTCGGTGGGAAGTGAACCAAGTGGATTTGGTTCCGGCGCTTTGATTGAGAATCACGCGGCCGCCGGCAAAATATAACCTCACTTTTCGTCGCTCGCGTCGCGGCTGCCGATAGCCACATATTTTTAATTGTTTTCTTGATTGGGGTTAACGGGGCCGATTTCTCATTCGGAGAGAAATCTTTTAGTTATTTTGTGTTAAAAACATTATGTGATGTCGAACTGTGAACTATAGTGCAAATTGGAGGAAAGGAGTTCGAGAACGAGCGGATGTTCCAGTGCAGTGAGTTTAGGTTATTCCTATTCCTGTGCTCCTCAAATATCCTGAATACCTGATTCCTGTCATACTTAAACTCACAAAGAAACGGCGTCATAATTCGCACGGTAAGCAATTCGCTGTCAGATTCTGTATTGCAGTGATTTAGCAACATTACGTGGAGGTCACCATCCTGATGACCTTTGGTACAACCGGAACTTGGTACATATACTTTAGACATGAGCTGCGATAGTGCAGTAGAATATTAGTCATATTGTAGGAAATTAAGGGCCGTTGCAGACGGATCCCAGAATTTCTCTGCCGGAAACTTTCCGGAACGAAAATTTTCTCATTAAATTTATTTTATTTAGCTATAGTAACGAGCACTACGAATCGTAGTCAAATGTTGTTCGAGGCTGATCGACCATTTAGTTTTAGATTTTAAGATAACTTTGATTTGCTTCCACTGCGCTAAGATCAGCTTCGGAATCAAACATTTTTGGTAGCAGAGCGTGGTTGCTTTATTGCAACATGTTAACCGTGATTTAGTATTAAGCGTGTTTTTTATACTACCCACATATTTTATTAATTTTGGAAAATATTGTTTCGGTTTTTTTTGTGACTGTATTGTTTGCCTAGTGAACGGTACCTTATCGGTAAGGTCTAGGCCAGTCAACTAACATTTATTTTGTGGTATTTGTTTATTGGTTTTCGTTTTATTAAGTCGAGTGTGTAAAAGTTGGTACCATGGCTCCTCGATCGCCAGGTATAAGGCTGCTATAAAGACAGAATTAAGGTGGTTTACTACCACAGCGGCAATGATCGGCCGCGAGGACCGGGAGGACGCGCTCTTGAAAAGTGCACTACAGGCAGATGAACGGGTTCGGGTTGTGTCGGAACACCTCACAGAGTGCCTCATGCTCCTTGAGGAAGCTCCTAACCCTGAAGATAAGGAGCTGGTCGAGGGCGATGTAAGCCAGTGCTTGGAGCTGGCACAGGACATTGAGCAGGCA
Source organism: Phthorimaea operculella (assembly GCA_024500475.1). Classification (NCBI taxonomy): domain Eukaryota; kingdom Metazoa; phylum Arthropoda; class Insecta; order Lepidoptera; family Gelechiidae; genus Phthorimaea; species Phthorimaea operculella. The sequence goes on along the minus strand of JANFCV010000320.1, from coordinate 33,303 downwards.
GCTGCGGACATATCTAGGCGACGTGACGGAAAGGAAAAGCCATTCCGTGGTAAAGTGGGACAAGGATTACAGGTGCCTCTTCCGCCTGTTACGGTTCCAGTCTTTGCAGGCGATTACGCCGACTGGCCGGCGTTTGAGGACCTGTATAGCAGCGTGGTCCACACACGGACGGACATAATGCCAGCGTACAAGATGGCTCAGCTGATGTCCAGGCTACAAGGAGAGCCTCATGAATTGCTGACGCATTTGGCGGTCTCGGATAGCAATTATGAGGTGGCGTGGAAGATCCTTACCGACCGGTATCGGAACAAGCGCCTGATTGTAGACAGGCTGTTAGACCAGTGGCTGTCAATACCAACCATAACGCGAGGTACGGACCTCCGCGAGAAAATCTTCCACCCAGTCAGCGTCGCGGTCAGCGCACTGGAGCGACAGGGTTTGCCAGTGGCGGGCTACGGTTATATCTTGGTCACACAGTGCTTCGCCGCCTGCCGAGCGAAATGGTCGCTCGATTCGAGCAGCTCCATGGGGCAAGTCCTCGGACCACCTCCCGACCTACGAGGATCTGAAGTCGTTCCTCGAGGCCGAAAGCAGGCGAGTGGACGTCCAGGCTGGTGAAGCCCCACGCAAGGAGACCTCTGCCCTCGCCACCCGGAACGGCCGGGTGCACCGGCGCGAGGAGGCAACAGTAGGCAACCCAGGCGGTACAACACCGCATTGGAATCAGGGTGTGCCTACTGCAGGAGACAGGCCACAGGGTAACAGCGTGTCAGGAGTTTGCTGCGCAGCGGGTTCAGAGGAGACGGGTGTGGCACAGCAGAGGCGTTGGTGTTTTCGGTGCCTGGGGCCGCATCAGGTGCGAGTGCCCTTCAAGCACCAACTGTAGGTACTGCCAGGGTGCACACCATCCGCTGCTCTGCATGAATCGCTCCGGAGGCGCCGGGGCAGCGCTGGATCGGATCAGCGAAGGAGCCTGCCCACCAAGGGAGGAGCAACGCTCCCCACCCCCCCCAAGGAGGAGCCCACCTCCGCATCGGTCACAGGGACAGGCAGGGGGACGTCAACAGACGGAGCCCACTTACCCAAGGACGTGGGGACGATCCCCACCACGGCAGCAGGTGCCGGATTGGGGAGGAGCGGCACAGGAACGTGGCCAAGGACACCCATCCCAGGTACGGGATCCAACGGGCGGGTGTCAGGAGAGCACTAGGCGGCCGCCAGGGTACATGCAGTATTCTGCGGGCTTGAGCCACCTGGTTGGGTCTCAAGACCCACGCATGCCTCCGCCTATGCCTGAGTACCCGCGGCTACAGGCGCAACCTCGGTACGGACGTTTGCCGTTGTGGTACTATAGAGCTCCAGCCATGGCCTTTATGGGCAGACCTCCTACCAGCAGGAGTGGGACCCATACACAGGTTTGGGTAGCGAGGATACCCCTCGGGACGCGGCCTCACCGAGTTTAGATTCACGCTAGCTAAACGCCTCCTACTCATCAGCTTCGGCCCCGTCCAATCACGGTACTTTTGCCAACGGCTAAGATTTGGGTATGGGGATACGGTGGCCGGACCATTCAAGTAAGAGCCCTACTGGATACAGGGGCTCAGGGATGTATTGTATCGAGTAAGCTGGTGAGTAGGCTAGGCCTAAATGTACAGCCAAGTGAGGATGAAGCTGTAGGCATCGGGGCCTAAATGTGCCTGACATTCGGGGTCAGACGAACTTTGAGTTCGCATTAGGTAGCACATGTACAGGGTCAGCTATCAAGTCTCAGCCGTGGTGCTGGATGAAGTGGTTGGGAAACTCCCTCAGGTTAGGTTACCACCAACGGTACGAGGGTTAACCACAGGGTTGGAGTTAGCTGATCCTGATTTTGATACTCCTGGTACGGTGGACGTACTTCTCGGGTCAGACGTCCTCGGGAGATTATGGTGCGGTAGGAAGAAGGTACTCCAGGAAGCTGGTTTGGTGGCCGTAGATACCACAGGGGTATGTTGTTTTCGGCCCAGTTTGAGACCTCAGGACCTACCAGAAGGGGATACGGTCCTCTATGGTAGTGTGCTGTCAGAGGTGCTGCAGAGGTTTTGGGAGTCTGAAGAGCCGCCCACGGCGGACAGACGGAAGCCAGAGGATGACGAGTGCGAGTTGTTCTATCAATACAACACTGCGAGATGCCCGTCAGGCAGATTCGTGACCAGGCTACCTTTTCTCCCAAACCGCCCCGCTTTAGGTAGTTCGCGACAGCTCGCGGAACGGAGACTACTCGGAATGGAGCGGAAGATGAGGCGAGACCCAGCACTTCGGCAGAAGTATATAGAATTCATGCGGGAATATATTCAATTGGGCACATGTCGGTGTCCAGCCTGGATTGGAGGTGTGTCGAGCATTATTACATTCCACACCTGGCTGTCTTGAAGTCACCTGAGGCGAAAATACGGGTGGTGTTTGACGGTTCTGCTCCTACCTCGAATGGTGTGTCTGTGAACCAATGTTTGCACGCGGGTCCTAAATTGAACCGGGACATTGTGGACATTCTCACAGACTTTCGTTTGCACCAGGTAGCGTTCGTCGCAGACGTCAAAATGATGTTTCGCCAAACCATGATACATCCGGATGACCGTCGGTATCAGCTGATTTTGTGGCGTGAGAGCCCAGATGAGCCGATGGTCACATACGAACTTAACACGGTGACGTATGGACTTAAGCCAAGTCCGTATTTGGCAGTACGTACGCTGCGAGAGTTGGCCGCACAGGAAAGGGTAAGATATCCTCGAGCCGCAGCAGTACTGGATCGCGACGTCTACGTGGACGATATCTGCACGGGTGCTGATAGCGTGGAGCAGGCGCTAATTCTACGAGACGAGCTGATCGCGATCATGGGTTCAGGAGGTTACGAGTTGCGGAAATGGTTGTCCAGTTGCCCAGAGCTCCTGGCCGGTTTGCCAGGCGAGTTCCATCAGGACCCGCACCTCTTTGAGAACCCGGACAACCCAAACACGTTGGGCATCCTCGGGGTGCAATATAGGCCAACGCATGACGTATTCACGTACAAGATTGAGCCCGACCTTTTGGAGAAAACTTGGACTAAGCGGTCGGTACTGTCGACAATCGCTAGAACGTTCGATCCTAACGGATGGATCGCCCCGGTTACGTTCATGGCGAAGTGCTTTTTACAAAGGTTGTGGCTAGCCAACTTAGGATGGGACGACCAACTCTCCGGAGAGTTGTTGAAGGATTGGCTCAAGTTTGTGACCACCTTACCAGGGATTGTGCACATCGCGATACCCCGCAAGTTAGTCCCATCGGCGGGATGTAAGGCTACCCTACATGGGTTTTGTGACGCCTCGGAGCGAGGGTACGCGGCAGCTGTATACCTTCGGACAGCAAGTTCAACGGGAACTGTGCACGTGCGTCTGGTTATGGCCAAAAGTAAGGTGGCACCAGTCAGAACTAGATGGACCATCCCCAAATTGGAATTGGCAGGGGCAGCTCTTCTAGCGCGCTTGCTAAATCATGTAACCTGCAATCTGCGTGGTACCATCAACTTAGATGAAACGGTGTACGCGTGGACTGACAGTCGGATAGTTCTGTGCTGGTTGCAGACGTCGGTACATACACTTGAGGTTTTCGTGGCAAATCGGGTGTCACAGATTACGGGGTCGGAAACTCCGTTAGTGTGGAGGCACGTACCGGGAGAATGGAACCCAGCGGACTGCGCTTCGCGCGGGTGCAGGGCACCTGATTTGGTGAGTCACCCACTGTGGTGGGGACCTCAATGGCTGACTGAGTCGCCGCAGGAATGGCCATTCAACGAGTGCAGGGCGCCGCTTGGGCCACCTGATCGAGGTTTGCGAGTGAACGTGGGGCAACTCGTACCGAAGCCTAACCCAGCTTTCTTGCTGGAACGGTATAGCTCCTCGACAAACTTCTTGGGGTGACAGGTTGGATCAAACGGTTCGTGAACAACTGCAGGAAGCCTCAAGCAGAACGGAACTTTACACCTGTCCTCTCGCCTGCGGAACGGAATGCGGCTCTATGCTCATTAGTTAGAGTCGTCCAGGCGGAACATTTTGAAGAGGAGGTCAGGCTGCTCAGGGATGGACGTGGAAAGCTGAAGGGAGGAATTGTGCGCCTCAACCCATTCCTGGATGAGCAAGGTATGCTCAGGGTTGGAGGCAGACTTCGGAACGCTAGCCTGCCATTTTCGGCTCGGCATCCACTGTTACTTCCAAAAGGGGACCCTTAGTTGAGCTCTTAGTCAGGGATCGTCATGAGAAAAACTCGCACGCGGGCTGTAATGCGCTATTGGCCATCCTACAGCGCGAGTTCTGGATCTTATCGGGACGACGAACGGTACGTAGCGTTGTGTTTAGGTGCTTGCCTTGTTACCGCTTGAAGGCAGCCACAATGCAGCCACAGATGGGAGATCTTCCACCGGACCGGGTGACGGAGGCCTGGACGTTTGCAGGTGTGGGAACGGATTTCGCAGGCCCTTTCATGGTAAAGGCATCACGCCTGCGGAACGCAAAGTCTATAAAGGCGTACTTGTGCGTGTTCGTGTGCCTGGCCACCAAGGCCGTCCACTTGGAGCTCGTGGCCGACCTTTCTACGGAGGCCTTTTTGGCAGCGCTAGAGAGATTTACGTCGCGAAGAGGGCGACCAGCGCTGATCAGGTCGGATTGTGGTACCAACTTTAAGGGTGCTGATCGGTGTATGAAAGAAATTGTAACGTTCTTACGGGAGAACGAAGAAACCATCAGCACGGGCCTCTCCCGTCAGGGCATTACCTGGGTGTTCGATCCACCAGCGTGCCCTCACTGGGGTGGTATTTTTGAAGCGGTTGTAAAGTCCGCTAAGACGCATTTGTTGCGCGTCGTAGGGTTAACAATTTTGACTTTCGAGGAGCTGGCGACCGTGTTTTGTAAAATTGAGGCTGTACTCAATTCGCGTCCTTTGTGTCCGCTCAGCTCAGACCCAAATGATTTAGAGGCCCTGACGCCAGGGCATTTCTTAATTGGCCGCCCACTTAACGCCTTGCCGGAATATCCCTATACGGAGGTGAATAGCAATCGTTTGTCGCGTTACCAGTTGTTGCAGCAAATGACTCAAAACTTTTGGAAGCGTTGGTCGCTTGAGTACTTGCACATTCTGCAGCAACGCCTTAAGTGGACGGACAGGACTGAACCCCCCTGCATTGGGGATCTCGTTCTGGTTAAGGATGCCAACCTACCGCCACTGCGTTGGCGCCGGGCGCATTCTCAACCTGTTTCCGGGTAGTGATGGCACTCCTCGAGTTGCAGAAGTTCAGGTGGGGGATTCAGTCCTTAAGCGAGCAGTAGCTACATTATCACGCCTGCCATGCATAGAGCGGACCGATGGGTCGGTCCGGGGCGGGTGAATGTTTAGTTTCGTATCAAATACGCGCGGTGCGATTTGCGTCTCGAGCCACTTCTTTTTGAGCGGACGGCGCTGGCAACACTGTTTGTCCTTGTCCCGTCCTGTGGCCGTGCGCTCGCATCGTTGATGCGAATTTTAATTATAAATGGTGTAATTTAGTGTGCTTTCGGTTTTCTCGTGTGTTTTCCTGTTCGGTGGGGAAGTGAACCAAGTGGATTTGGTTCCGGCGCTTTGATTGAGAATCACGCGGCCGCCGGCAAAATATAACCTCACTTTTCGTCGCTCGCGTCGCGGCTGCCGATAGCCACATATTTTTAATTGTTTTCTTGATTGGGGCCAACGGGGCCGATTTCTCATTCGGAGAGAAATCTTTAGTTATTTTGTGTTAAAAACATTATGTGATGTCGAACTGTGAACTATAGTGCAAATTGGAGGAAAGGAGTTCGAGAACGAGCGGATGTTCCAGTGCAGTGAGTTTAGGTTATTCCCTATTCCTGTGCTCCTCAAATATCCTGAATACCTGATTCCTGTCATACTTAAACTCACAAAGAAACGGCGTCATAATTCGCACGGTAAGCAATTCGCTGTCAGATTCTGTATTGCAGTGATTTAGCAACATTACGTGGAGGTCACCACCCTGATGACCTTTGGTACAACCGGAACTTGGTACATATACTTTAGACATGAGCTGCGATAGTGCAGTAGAATATTAGTCATATTGTAGGAAATTAAGGGCCGTTGCAGACGGATCCCAGAATTTCTCTGCCGGAAACTTTCCGGAACGAAAATTTTCTCATTAAATTTATTTTATTTAGCTATAGTAACGAGCACTACGAATCGTAGTCAAATGTTGTTCCGAGGCTGATCGACCATTTAGTTTTAGATTCTAAGATAACTTTGATTTGCTTCCACTGCGCTAAGATCAGCTTCGGAATCAAACATATCGATAGTTCGGCAACACTACCACAGAATATATAATAGTACTAGGTTTTACTCGCCATGTCACAAGAAAATCATCTTCTTACCTCCTGAAACCTTGCCAGACACAGCATCTGAATGATCTGCGCGATCTGTATGAGGGCCCTTTTCCTGTCATGCGTATTTTCGCACGCGCGCGGATCTGGTCCGCATGCGGGCCGCACGAATCTTATCTTTTGATACATGTTTTTCCTATCATGCGGCTAGCACGCGCGCGGAACGCGGATTGACGCAAACGAAATCCCTGTCCTGCGTGTGACCAGGAGCGTGCTATCATCCGCATGCGGACCAGATCCGCGCGCGTGCGAAAATACGCATGACAGGAAAAGGGCCCTGAGGTTGAACCGCGCTATGTACGACACTGGCACTTCTACCACGCCGTGCGCTTCAGGGTTCACTATCGCCGGGCAGATGAAATGGTTCAGTACCAGGTCTGTTTTACCACAGAATAGTTTTGCCGCTCGATAGTGGACTATCGATTGTAAAACGATAGACAATCGATAGTTTTCCCTATCGTTTAACTATCGATTGTTTTTTGATAGTATCGATAGTTTTTGGACTATCGATAGTTCAAAACTATCAATAGTATCGATACTATTGATAGTTATTGGACTATCGATTGGTTTGATACTATCGATAGTATTGCTTCTCGATAGTATCGATAGTTTTTTTTTGGACTATCGATTGGCCAAAACTATCGATACTATCGATAGTCCAAAACTATCGATAGTATTGCACCTTATCGATTTGCTTCATTTTGAACTATCGATACTATCGATAGGCCTATCGATTGTATAGGCCAATGAATGAAAACTATCGATAGTTCGGCAACACTACCACAGAATATATAATAGTACTAGGTTTTACTCGCCATGTCACAAGTAAATCTTCTTACCTCCTGAAACCTTGCCAGACACAGCATCTGAATGATCTGCGCGATCTGTATGAGGTTGAACCGCGCTATGTACGACACTGGCACTTCTACCACGCCGTGCGCTTCAGGGTTCACTATCGCCGGGCAGATGAAATGGTTCAGTACCAGGTCTGTTTTACCACAGAATAGTGTTGCCGCTCGATAGTGGACTATCGATTGTAAAACGATAGACAATCGATATCGATTGTTTTTCGATAGTATCGATACTATCGATAGTTCAAAACAATCGATAGTATCGATACTATCAACATTTATTGACTATCCATTGGCCAAAACTATCGATAGTATCGATAGTTTTGAACTATCGATAGTATCGATACTATCGATAGTTTTGAACTATCGATAGTCCAAAACTATCGATACTATCGATAGTATTGCACCTCGATAGTATCGATAGTTTTGGGACTATCGATTGGCTAAAACTATCGATAGTATAGAACTATCCAATTGCCAATCGATAGTCCAATCACTATATCCATAGTTATTGGACTATCGATTGGCCAAAACTATCGATAGTATCGCACCTTATTGACAGTATTGCTTCATTTTGAACTATCGATAGGCCTATCGATTGTATGGGCCTTAATTAATGAAAACTATCGATAGTAAAACTATCGATAGTTCGGCAACACTACCACAGAATATATAATAGTACTAGGTTTTACTCGCCATGTCACAAGAAAATCTTCTTACCTCCTGAAACCTTGCCAGACACAGCATCTGAATGATCTGCGCGATCTGTATGAGGTTGAACCGCGCTATGTACGACACTGGCACTTCTACCACGCCGTGCGCTTCAGGGTTCACTATCGCCGGGCAGATCAAGTGGTTCAGTACCAGGTCTGTTTTATCGCAGAGTAGTGTTGCCGCTCGATAGTGGACTATCGATTCTAAAACGATAGACAATCGATAGTTTTCACTATCGTTCAACTATCGATTGTTTTTTGATAGTATCGATAGTTTTTGGACTATCGATAGTTCAAAACTATCAATAGTATCGATACTACCGATAATTATTGGACTATCGATTGGTTTGATACTATCAATAGCATTGCACCTCGATAGTATCGATAGTTTTGGGACTATCGATTGGCCAAAACTATCGATAGTATCGATAGTTATTGGACTATCGATTGGCCAAAACTATCGATAGTATCGATAGTATTGCTTCATTTTGAACTATCGATAGGCCTATCGATTGTATGGGCCAATGAACGAAAACTATCGATAGTTCGGCAACACTACCACAGAATATATAATAATACTAGGTTTTACTCGCCATGTCAAAAGAAAATCATCTTACCTCCTGAAACCTTGCCAGACACAGCATCTGAATGATCTGCGCGATCTGTATGAGGTTGAACCGCGCTATGTACGACACTGGCACTTCTACCACGCCGTGCGCTTCAGGTTCACTATCGCCGGGCAGATGAAATGGTTCAGTACCAGGTCTGTTTTACCACAGAATAGTTTTGCCGCTCGATAGTGGACTATCGATTGTAAAACGATCGACAATCGATAGTTTTTACTATAGTTCAACTATCGACTGTTTTTCGATAATATCGATAGTATCGATAGTTCAATAACAATCGATAGTATTGATACTATCGATATTTATTAGACTATCCATTGGCCAAAACTATCGATAGTTTTTGAACTATCGATAGTCCAAAACTATCGATAGTATCGATACTATTGATAGTATTGCACTTCAATAGTATCGATAGTTTTGAGACTATCGATTGGCCAAAACTATCGATAATGGCCAAAACTATCGATAGTATCGCACCTTATCGATAGTATTGCTTCATTTTGAACTATCGATACTATCGATAGGCCTATCGATTGTATGGGCCTTAATGAATGAAAACTATCGATGGTTCGGCAACACTACCACAGAATATATAATAGTACTAGGTTTTACTCGCCATGTCACCAGAAAATCATCATCTTACCTCCTGAAACCTTGCCAGACACAGCATCTGAATGATCTGCGCGATCTGTATGAGGTTGAACCGCGCTATGTACGACACTGGCACTTCTACCACGCCGTGCGCTTCAGGGTTCACTATCGCCGGGCAGATGAAATGGTTCAGTACCAGGTCTTTTTTACCACAGAACATATAATAGTACTAGGTTTTACTCGCCATGTCACAAGAAAATCATCTTCTTACCTCCTGAAACCTTGCCAGACACAGCATCTGAATGATCTGCGCGATCTGTATGAGGTTGAACCGCGCTATGTACGACACTGGCACTTCTACCACGCCGTGCGCTTCAGGGTTCACTATCGCCGGGCAGATGAAATGGTTCAGGACCAGGTCTGTGCATATCGCGTGCAGCTCTCGTTCTGTTATCCTATGGGAAGATAAATAAAAATAAAATAAATATAATTTATTTCGGACTGAAATCCGTATTAAAACATTCAAATACAGCGTGTTTGGAAACTCAGTGATACGATTTTTAAAGAGGTATTCATCATCGTCCTGCCCTTATCCCAAATCAGTTGGGGTCGGTGCAACATGTTACGGACAGAACAGAATAATTATACAGAGTGTAACAAAAAGGGTATAACAAGTCGAAAGGAGGTTAAAGTACCTACTCATGAAACTGAACAACTTTTCTTATGGAGCATGGATCGAAATATGAAAGAAAAATGTTGATATCCCATACAAAATCGCCGATCAGCTGATTGATTTACTATGGGAAAACCATTTTTTTTCATAATCGACCCATGTTCCATAGGCCAAGTTTTTAAATTTCATGAGTACCCTGAGTTTCTTACAGCTTGTTAGGTATACCTTTTTTGTTACTCCCGGTATAGCAAAAGATTTGGCTACGTTTTATGACCGGCCGCCTGCCTGATGTCTAACCCTTTTTGGGAACGCTATTGTTGGTGGTATCACCGCAACCATGCGGTTGTTATTCGAGTCAATTTACACAGAAAAAATTAAGTAAAATGTGAGATTATTCACTACCTAGAATGTTGTTTGAGCAGATGACAAGTCTGTTGAACTATCCAGGCGATGGTGGCTGGGAAGTTGGGCCAGTGCTCTCTCAGCGACGCAATGAACTTGCTCGTCAGGTTGTACAGAGACTGGACGATCCACTTGCGGTATCGGGCCACTTTAGCGTTGTACTCCGGCGTGCCCGTTTGACCGAACTTCTTGAGGCGGTCTTGGGGTGAAAACCTGGGGGGAAAATTGTAAATGAAAGCAAGTGAATAGGTATAGATCTAGTCACGATTTTGAGGATTTAATCGATGCACAGAGAGTAAATAATCCAAGAAATATGATAAAATAAATAAGAATGTATTATGAGGGAAACTTGTTTAGTTTGACCTGTATAGCTCAGCGTTTTCGGGAAAGTCGATCGTTAGGTACGATCCTGTACTTGCTATGTGAAAAGACTCTATAGAGTTTTACCTTTCCATAGCTTTATCCGGATCGATGTCTAAGAAGAACTCGTCCTCATGAAGAACCGCCATCACAGGCCCCTGCAGTGCTGCCACTAGGAACTGTCTAGCAGGGGTATGCCTTTGAAAATATCCCTATAAAGTGATGTTTACCTCTCCATAGCTTTATCCGGGTCGATGTCTAAGAAGAACTCGTCCTCATGTAACACTGCTAGCAGAGGTGTGTCCTTAAAAGACTATAAAGAGAAGCTTACCTCTCCATAGCTTTATCCGGGTCGATGTCCAAGAAGAACTCATCCTCATGTAGTACTGCCATTACAGGCCCCTGCAGTGCTGTCACTAGGAACTGTCTAGCAGGGTGTGTCCTTGAGACCCTTATAGAGTGATTTTTACCTCTCCATAGCTTTATCCGGATCGATGTCTAAGAAGAACTCGTCCTCATGAAGTACTGCCATGACAGGCCCTGCAGGGCTGCCACTAGGAACTGTCTAGCAGGGTGTGACCGTCGCGAAATACTGCGTAGAGGACGCCACGGCGCATTTGCCCGTGCGAAACAATCTGTGGACAAAGTAACATATAAGAAGCGGCATTTTCCAATGAATTGTATCGCTAGTAGAGTCTCCATTCACTAAATAACTAACTAACTCGTCTGGCTCAGCGACCCGAAATGGAGCTTGGCCTCCGAAACGAGCTTCATCGACTGATTCCTGTCCTGCGCCACCTCCAGTATATCATTGACTTAAAGATGGCCCAAGGTAAGGCCAATGAAGACTTCTTTCACTATCAGAAAATTTACATCAGAACAAAGTTCTCGTGCGTCAAACGTAATTTGTTTTCAGTATTCCTGCTTTCAAATTATGCAATGTACTCGTAGTGCGGTAGACGGTAGACATACAAAATTCTAAAGATGGACGATTGAACGAGCATAATTACGATGGAGAGATTTTCCAATAAAATACCTACAAGTTCTTCTATCGACGTGTCTAGCTAAGAATTTAAATAAACTCATGTCAGATATACCTTTGATTTTGTTGTTTGGAATTGAATTGACATAAAAAAACTTTGAAAATTACGAAATGTTAAAAATTCTACCTACATAACTCTCAGTTCACAGCTGTTTATTCAGTTCCCTCTCATAAAAGGTATGTCAATTAAAAAGATAACATCAACGTATTTGTCCTTTTATAGTGCGTGGACCTTTAACTCCTGATAGCAAGGTTAAGAGTCGGCCTTGCAACGGTAAGTTAGAGTCTCAGTTTTATGCTAGTATCATCATACACATCACATCAACCCATAGTAGTCCACTGCTGGACGTAGGCCTCCTGTCCTGTATTCGCCTTCCAGTCACTACCGGCCGCTCTCTTCAGCTCTCTCTGTTTGTCGTGGAATTCGCTAAGTCCTCCTAAAATGTTGATGCAGTTTCTTGTAATAGATAGTGTGATTCAAGAGAAATGTTTATATGTATAACACATGCCGGGAAAATGCCTTTTCTCCCCCGGGAATATGAGTTACATCATTAGAGTAGAGTTGAAAATATAGGACTGAATTACTGACAGCAAAAGTCGCAGGTTCAAGTCAACTACGGTAACAAAATGTTACCTATGTACATAACACGGCAAGTGTTTTAAAGCAGAATACGGCACCCAAACACGCACATGCTGACACAGGAGCTCAAGTTAGGCTGGATGCCTGCAAGCTGAGTGCGTTGACTCGCATTGTCTGGCCACTCTGCTCGTCACATGGTACTTAATTATTGACAGCAAAATCCGCAGGTTCAAGTCAATTACGGTAACAAAACGTTCTGTACCTAACACGGAAGGTATTCGGCTTGACGTGCCTTACTCCACAAGTCCACACCCAAACACGGGCGTGCTCACAGGAGCTCAAGTTAAGCTGGATTGCCCGCGAGCTGAGTGCATTGACTTGCCCCAGTCTCGCCACTCTACTCGTCACATGTCATCAAGGCAAGCCGACCTTGCATTGTCGCTGATGCAGCTAATATGCGGCAGACATTTGCAATCAGATGATAACTTGTTTCCGGTGCATTGTAAGCATTTATGTGTATTGATATATTTACACGGGTTCAATCATCATCTGCATGCCCTTATCCCAAATATTTAAGTTGGGATCGATCGGCGCAACATGTTTTGTGAGAGCACAAAATAATGTAACAAAAGGATTTGGCAATGTTTCGTTTTTTTTTTTCTTGTGGGTCACCGTTTCGTAAGCGGCCGCCTGACGTCCACCCTCTTTGGGAATGCTATTGTAGGTGATATCACCGCCGCCATGCGGTAGACCATTCAGCTGAGTTCAGAAACTCTACGTCGCCTTTTACGAAACGCCCTGAGTGGACTAAGGCCACAGAATATATAAAGGCTGGCAGTACACAGATTTTCGACGAACGAAATCAAATGCAAAAAGAATCCACTTATTCATTAAAATTGTGTGGGATACAAAATCATCACAGCAGCGTTATCAATAAGTATTTATAGATAAGTATCATACATCGTTTAATATGAATAATGTAATGAAATGTCGATGACGCGGCGGTCTGTACGCCCCTAATCGTGGAAGTGCCCTGATCATCACCTTGTTGGAAGACGAAGGCCCAAATTAGGGAAACGGCGCGCGGGTGCCGAAGGGGTATTCGCCGAAAAACTCAATATTTTTCTTTACGTTACGTGTATGGAGCACCCACTTATGCTTAAGATACAAAGTTATTGAACCTAGAGTTGCAGAACCTCTTTAGTTACTTTCAATACCGTATTTAAAATATCCAGGTGTTTCACACGGAAATATTTGAAATAAGGGTGTCACGTACAGACATTTTCGTCGAATTCCGCAGCAGATTATTTTTAGTATAAGTGTTGTGTTTATCAACATTTTTGTAACATAGCTAAGGAATGCGTAGACAAGAATCGGCACCAATACTGACCAAGCAGCGCTATTATTGACTGATAGGAAATAGCTTTCCGGGCGACAAGTCGATCACAATTTACATACAATGCACATGTCAATTCATTCATGAACGTGATTTGTAAGTAGGTACCTAATGGAAGTTTGTAGTTTTGTAATAAACAAAGGTGATTGAGAGTAAACTTTTACGTTTATTTGCAGGATGAAACATATATATCGCACGTAAGTGCAAGATAGTTCAGTGCTTTAGGAGGGAGAGCGTTGGAGGCATATGCCTCTGAAGCACGGATACTTACTTCTAGGATCCTGACGGCGCCATCTGTGCCGATGAGCGAGCGTATGACAGCCAGCAGCCTCGTTCGGTCGGCAGCGGACCGACAGCTGCCATAAAGACCGGCGACCAGCGCTGAGGGTAGCGTAGGAGGCATATGCTCTGAAGCACGGATACTTCTTCCTTAGGATCCCCTGACGGCGCCACTCTGCGATGAGCGAGCGTATGACAGCCAGCAGCCTGTTCGGTCAGCAGCGGACCGACAGCTGCCATAAGACCGGCGACCAGCGCTGAGGGTAGCGTAGGAGGCATATGCCTCTGGAAGCACGGACACTTACTCCTAGGATCACCAGGGAGCCACTCTGTGCTTAATGAGCGAGCGTATGACAGCCAGCAGCCTCGTTCGGAATGACAGCTGTCAGCGCAGTATCTCTGATGCACGGAAATATGGATACTTACTTCCTAGGATCCCTGACGGCGCCACTCTGTGCTTGATGAGCGAGCGTATGACAGCCAGCAGTCTGTTCGGTCGGCAGCGGACCGACAGCTGCCATAAAGACCAGCGACCAGCGCTGAGGGTAGCGTAGGAGGCGCGTATCTTCCCCTAAGAGCAGGCAAGAGGATGAGGAGGGGGTGAATCCGGAGCCATCCAGTAGTTCGCCCAGCGCTGTTGCTTCCCCGTGGCATTAATTTTATAGTCACAATAATGAGGTCCTGACGCGAATTTAGAATATTGAGTATTTATGGTAAACGTGAATGGAATGTTGGAAGGGCAAGGCCTCGACAACGTACCTTGATCAAATCGGGACGTGCTTAAGAGACCTTACTTTACGGTCAAGAAACCCTAAACCGACGAGCATGTATGAAAAGATTGATGAATGCGGAGGAAGCGAAAGAGGTGTGTCAGGATCGTAGCAAGTGGAAGGACGTAGTCTCCAGGCGCGGTCACAGCCCTCAGTTTCAGGGGGGGTCATGGCGGCTGAAATACCTTAGAACCATTTTTTTATCCACACTTTAGATTTAAGAAAATTTCCTACTGCGTGCATAGGCAGAATGTCTTAATGACGTCTCACCACTCGTCACACGCTGAAGACTGCCTGATGCAGATTTTGAATTCTCAGTTAGATGCTTTCAAACTACTGAATTATTTGAATGAAATAATACTAAACTCTGTTTGTTGTCAAAGAATCCTCAAATATCATAAAATTTTGCGGATTACCATTCTATTCTCTCCAAAGAAAAGACTCCAACTCACAGTCTTAAACATAGCACTGTATTAACACTTAACTTAGTAAATGAATTTGGCACTAGCTAGGCAGTGTTTTTCAAACTTTTTGAATAGGCACGCAACCACTTTCCAGGCAAAAATTAGTTAATTTTTTGGCGACCCAACAATTCCTTTGTTTAGTCATCATCATAGAGATACAAAATTAGTAACAGCATTTAATCGGTGGCAGATACAGAAAACTTTAAGCGTTGTGCGCATGCTCAGGATATTTATCTGGGTAGGCTGAAGTAAAGTAAGGCACAAGTACGCGCACAAGCGGACGTATCGCGAGCGAAGCGAGCTCGACTTTTTCGCTACAAACGAGCATGTGAGCTTAAAACTGGCCGTCAGTGAAAAACAGACTAAAAGATACATGTAGGTAGGTACAGCGAGCAAAGCGAGCTCGACTTTTCGCGTTATAAAAAAGTGAGAGGCCTCAACACTAGCAACTAGATGTAAAACAGGTAGAAAGGTGTGCGTGTTGCGAGCGAAGCAAGATCGAATTTTCACGCTATAAATAAGATTTACACGGTGTACACGGTAGTTTTTTCTTGATTTCAGGGGTCATGACCTATGACCCCTGTGACCGCGCCTGGTAGTCTCTGCCTACCCCTCCGGGAAAGAGGCGTGATTTTACGTATGTTTGCGTACTTACCGCCCTCTTCACGTCACGCTCATGAAAATTTATCGACTATATCAAAATAGCGAAGCCTCAGAAATGGGGTCCCCGTTTTTACCTTACGTGTACGAAACCTTAGAAAATTTAGGGAATGTGACAAAAGATAAATGTTCATAGTATGACTGAGAAGAAAAAGTCATTTCTCTAACATACACAGGCTGATCTCGACAAAAGACGTGTAGTAGTAGATAGTAGGTACGTCATACAAAACATGTGCTAATTGTTTGTCTGGTCTCACTCAGTGTATGTATGTTGTACATACCTACTTTATGTAACATGATCCGTGCAACGCGTTTTGACGTTGGTGATTATCTTGCAGCCTAAAAGGCGAACCTAACCTAACCTTATGTACCTAAGTATAGTCACTGATCTATATTACCTATTCTAGGCACTGGATAGGACGTACTCATTCAACTGACAGCTTGTTTCGCGCCCACAGTTGGTGCGCCACCTACCTTTGTTTTACAGGGAACTACGTGACATATTTGACGTAATTTTGATTATTTTTGATACGAATTTCAAACCTCCAAAATTGCGGCGTGATTTTTTCAAGTTATTCGTTTAATTTACTTAATATTTGCGTAATATTTTGTTTATATTTGTGTAAGTGGACCTCAAGAAAGATGCTGAAGTGTGTTTTGCAAAAACGTTACAAAAAGGATGTAAAACTTAATTTCACATGTGGGTGTACTTTAAGGATCTTTTTACCTAAAATAATGCATGAAATCGTACCAAAATACCCATTTACTATCTGACGATTGTTTGCAATAATATTTCAGCAATATCTGATAAATATTGCAATGATATCCAAGAAAATTTTGTGCAAAACTTATTTTGTTTACGTGCACTAGTGATGGGTATTTTTTATCGATAAGCAAAATATTTATCAATTTACCAAGGGCTGATACTGTTCGGATTGAGTATGTAATAAAATAATCCTGTAGGTCGGAATTCACCTTATTTTTGCATTAATTTATTAGTATTATTTATTTTTTCAGATTTCCTTCTGACTTGACGCTAAGAAATCAATGGCTTTAAAACATGAACGCCTTGAATTGGCTCCCAAATTCAACTCATTTTCTTTGCTCAAAACATTTTGAGTTAAGTGTTTCTTAAGTTTGTAAAACTTGGAGTGGATCATAGGGTATTTTTAATTTTATGTTACATAATTTATAAAATGTTTCTATCATTAAATTATATTATTTCGTTTAAAGCTCTTTGTCTGTTATTTTATTTTATTGCTGAAATTTGTTTAGGTTCCAACCCAAGTCTAATGAAAGTTTGATATTAACATCACAATTTTTCATTACTACAGGGATTTTTGCTGCGTGCAGACTTTGTTGGTTATTATCGGAGCTGGGAGCTGTTCCGCAACTTGACGGATTCGCCCTTTTGTACTCACGGGCTTTACACTACTGATGGATGACACCTATCTACAGCAATAATACGCCACTACTGCTGCCCATAAAGTCAGTAAATGTGAAAGGCAGCGAAACTGTTGCGGCACAGCACAGCTTCGATAATTAATTGCCGACAAAGTTTGCATGCAGCAAATAATTACTTATCCTTAAAGTCATCGAGAAATTTATTTTGGAACAAATTTCATAATAGTAAATGCATAGAAATAATCAATCATATACATTGGTAGAACCTAGATTATTTTCTTTCCACACGTATATGATTTTACGATGATAATCATATCATCGATATGTTGTTATTATACAGCCGACTTTTGGACATCACTAAATCTTACAAAATGGCGATTTTCAATGCTGGTCAAGCGTGTTGCTCAGTCCACCTATCCAGTGCCATAGATAATAGAGATCAGTGAGTATAGTTTATGAGATAGTTACATGGAACTCCTGTATTATTGGGGAATTATTGTATTTCCACCTTTACAACCACAACAGTCCACAGCTGGGCATTGATCTCCCCTTCTCGGGGGGTATTGCCGTACTCACCACGCTTGGCAGGCGGATTGGCGAGCGCAGTCCAAGATGTTTTATTCTCAAGGAACGCTGCTGCCCATTCCCTGGATTATTAAACCTTAGACGCTTTTTACGACAACCACGGGTAGAACTGAGGTGATGCTATTCTAAGCCGGCATCCTATATCTTTTTCGTGGGTGTCGTCGTAAGAAGCGACTAATGGATTTGAGAGTTGATGTTTATTGCAAATTTAGGCGACAGGCAGACGTGTCATTAACACAGTATTCTGAATGACTCTAACTTTTGTCAGATGTGGTGTATATGGCCGTTTTTTACAGCCGAGAAATATAGGCGTAATGTATTGCTGGATCAACTCACGATAACTAGCAACGTAAACAAAAACGGGCTTGCCTGCAGGTAAGTGTATAGCCACTTTTGTTACACTATGAGACAGGACAGGTATGAAGCTCATTAACAGCATCATAATGTCCAAGGTGAGACTGCCATTGTTTATGTGCAACCACAAGTCACTTGTTGGAGTGAGGAGAGTGTAGGGTTGTCAATTTATTTATCGAAGCAGTGTTTTTACAGTATATTTATTTATCCACAATCTTGACTAATATCTATTCATTAATTTCTAGCAAAATGGGTGCTATTGCGAACGGAGTAGCCGCCGGCATATGCCGCGAGGCCGAAGCTTCGACCGTCGACCGCCGCCGTGGCAATGCTGGTTCGTATGGAAAACTATCCAAACCAAAGGCGACGGCGGCCGACAGCACATGCCGTCGATCGATCGTTTGGAATAGCAGCTGATTTGATATAGATTTTGATGAAAAAATTATTTCAATTTTAGATTTATCAGGGGAATAAAGTGGGAGAGACTGGGAAAAGTAATTTGTGACCAAAATGTTAAAACCATGATAAAACCACTTTTACAAACCATGATAAACACACGTTTAATAGATTAGATTTATTTGCAAACAAAAACAATAATCTTATGTAATTACAAATGTGGCACAATCTTTGTGTAGTTGTGAAGTTAGTTAAGTAGCTGTAAAAGCAAATACTATGTTTGTTTAGGTGTAGATAGCCCTATGTGATAGTCTGCAAGTACTCTATTCAATGCATATTTGCACCTATTTAATAGTAGAAAGTTTAATTCACCTTTGGGTCTATTCTCATAATGAAAGGCTTAGGTTTAAGAAACATTAAAAACCACAAAGTGCATGTTTATTGTAAGAAGAATCCTTGATTTTTAATTTATTCAAATTTTTAGTATTTCTTGTTATAGCAGCAACCAAAATACGACATCTGTAAAAAATTTAACTCTCTATTATTGTTTATGAGATACAGCCTGGTAACAGACAGCAAAGTCTTAGTAATAGGCTCCAGTTTCGACCCTTCATATAGCACCCTAAATATGGAAAGGAAATGCATTATTAAATTTACTGTTGTGGTATGTGGCTGTTTATTCAACAGATCATCTTTGCTTAACTTTGAATATGTGGTCTTGTGTTTGTAAAATAGATGAATTAAATTACAATTAACTATAGTTAATTCTTTATACTTTGCAGAACCCATTTATTTTATTTATTATTATTTAGAGTTTAAGTAATCAAAGTATTACTACTGGCAGAGTTGTGTTATGTATGTGCATGTTTTGTAAACAGAATGCCAAAATTGAATCAGCATTCATCATCTATACAAAGAGGACATTGAAAATATTATTGAATAATTTAAATTTGAATTCAAATTACATACATTTGCGTCACATCATATAACATCACACTTTATAAAGAGGAATGATTTGAATAATGTAATATTTTATACACTTATGGATCCATCGGGTTCTTTGTTGACTCAATAAAAAGATTGGTGATTTATTTTATTTTAGGTATGTGCCCACTGAAATGGTAGGTAGGTAGGTATCGTAGGTATTCTCTAATTTTGTCATACATTCCACTACAAATATGATATCATGCATGACATGCATAACTATATCATCGTACCTACTACTGTCATCATAATATACCACAACTCAGCTCTTCATACTGTGTATGTTTCTATCACATGTATGTAAACATATGATGATTATTTAAAATTTTAGATTTTCAAGGACTCACATGATATTCAAGTATAATGGAGACTGCAATGGGTTAAATTACCTAAATAACCCTTCATTAGAAATTCCGAGAAGCAATCAATTAACTAAAGTGGGCGGATATGTCAACCACAAACATGTTTTTGTACATTTACATGCACTGTTTATTTGTTATTTTGTAAATTGATGATATAATGCTTAAAACCCTGTATTCACTTTGATTAGTGTTTAGTGCAGGTGATTAGTTCAAGTGTTTAGTAGGCTGCAAAGTAAAAGAAATAGAAGTGTGTTTTATTTTTATAGAGTGGCTCAAGTAGAAGCCACTCATACAGTTTACTAATCACCTGCACTTGCACTGATCAAAGTAAATACATGCCTTTACGTAGAATATCTAGTAACAAATTGTCTGTCTACACCAAGTGTGGGTAACTTGGATATCAACTTTCACTGATTGTTATTCAATAATTTCAATCTAAAACTCAGCAGTTATAAAACTGTCTATTCTTACTTATATGAAAATAATGTATTGTCGAGCATACCTTGTATTTCAGAACCTTGTAGACGTCGATGAAGGTCGTATTCTCGAGTAAGCTAGCTCTCTGGCAGGCAGCTATGGACTCAGCCTCGCACCGAGTCGTGATCAAGTTGGTGAGGTTCTGGCGCTGCATGGAGCAGATCCAGGCCGCCTGCAGCAGCTCCAGAGCCCGCTTATCCACCTCCTCATTGAGGTTCTGCAGCAGCTGTCGCTCAGAGTTGATAAATATTTTCTCGCCGCAG
The DNA here is from genome assembly GCA_024500475.1 of Phthorimaea operculella. Classification (NCBI taxonomy): domain Eukaryota; kingdom Metazoa; phylum Arthropoda; class Insecta; order Lepidoptera; family Gelechiidae; genus Phthorimaea; species Phthorimaea operculella. The sequence continues at coordinate 12,643 of JANFCV010000320.1, read as the reverse complement.
CTGGTTTGCGAGCTCGGCGATGTTCATGCATCCCTCCGATGTCGACTGCATCATGATTGTAACTTCAGTTGCACATTACTGTTCACAAATGTTTACAGAATTATGTTTTCACGTCATTACAACACGGGAACACAAGTTTTGACACATAATAACACTGGGTTCGTGGTTGTTCTTCTTGTAACTTTCTGCAGCGCTGCTTTTGTCGAACATTAAAATATTCTGGCACAGTAAAGTATTAGCACAAAAAGAAAAGAAATCAAAATATTTTTATCCGTATATTTTTACTTTTCATCACCTTTGCAAGATAAACTTTATTTTTTTCTAACTCGAGAATGAATGAATGAAAAATATGGAATGGAATATGGAGGAATGGAAATGCTTGGGAAATGCATGAATGAATATTTTTTGAGTTTGATACAGTCCGTCAACTGCAACCTTGTACTAGTCATCTATCTTTATCGACAGTCTTGTCAACTAGACTGCAGAACTGGACTATAGCAGCGCCTTATCGGAAGTCTCTTTCACTCACCTTAGAAAAGAGAGAGATCCGAATGTTGCGCGACAAAAAGTCGCCTGTGCACGTGGGTTCTAGCTCGACGAACGAACGAACCGCTAGAATGAATGAATGATTGAACGAATGAATAATTTAGGTAGCGAAGATTAAAAATGAACGAATGAAAATGGTTGGCGAGCTAAAAAATCCTTGGACTTCTGCTCCTCGAATTTATTTTTGTGTAAATAATTTAGCTGCTTACAGTTAATTATTTAGTACTTAAATGTGTTACGTGCGTGTATTTTATAGCTACAATGTCAAATAGTTCTATAGAGGGCGGTTAAAGGTTGCAAGAGCGTTTCGAAAATGAAATGCGTATTCAAAGTCAAAGGGATAGGAACCTCCACAATCAAGGTGGTCTTCCGACTTCCAGGCCCGGTAGCGGCAGGAGGCCGAGGCGTGAGTACAACTTACATCACTGCAGTGCGACCTATGTTACACTATCTACGTAGATTAGCTGTCTACCGAAGGTGCCCTTTAGCATAATATCTAACTGCAGTATCATCTGTTGTCTGTGATTTCCATGGACCTATTTTGTTATTGTTCTTCTATGCTTTGATTTACTACGTATACCTTGTAATAACCTTTATCTGAGCACATAGATGAACTTACCTACTAGATAAACATGCTAAACACTAAATTGAAACTGGAAAACCTCTTTGTTGATGGTAAAGAGCCATAGGTTGGAATGCAGTTAGAAGTACTGCAGTTGTAGTATAAGAATATACTTATATTCATAATAAAGCTCATAAAGTGTTGCTCGGCTGTTTCAAAAGCATATGGTATACCTAAATATTTTATTTATTGCCATTTTAGGTAATAAAATACCACACACATAATGTCCTTACAGAACTTAACTTCAGCTAAGGGTGACAATTATTTAGAAATTATTCTGGTCTGCAGCATCAATGTGGCAAATAATCTGATGAACACTGTTGTAATTTTTACTAGTAGAGTGCACCTTACTGGGTTTGAATGGGTGTCACTAGTGTAAACACATCCTCTGTGTCCTTCAGTAGCAAAAACATCTGGGCAACAACATCAACAGCCACAGCAGAGCACTGCTCTAGAAATGGGCCTCCCAGGGTGGGCCATTGGGTCTATCGGGGTATTTACCATATCGACTATGGAAATATGAATTAGCGTAAGGGACATTTTGGCGATTTTGAGTTATATATATCATTGGATTCAGAATTTTGAGCTCTATCGAATGGTATATATAACTTTTTGATATCTTGAAAAAAAAGGCCCCTTACCTTAAAAAAAAGTGAGAAAACGTTTAAAAATCGGGAGTAAAAAGTACTGTTAAGGACATAAAAAATTATATACGTCCCATACGTTAAATTTTTCATCATATCAGCCAATTGATGTCCCTTACACTATTACAAATACAAGTTTTTATGTCCGATATGCATCTTACATTAATTTCCAAAATAAACATTGGCCCTTACGCAGGCAAACAAACTTTAATAATGAGGTAGGAAACCAAAATAACATTACACCGTTATCTTACACTGCCCGCAAATCAAATACCTTCCATATTTTTTTTTTATGAGACTTCAGAATATCTTTCTGAGCACTTATTTTGTAAGATATTAAAATCGACCAAGGAAATAGAAATTAATGTAAGGGACAAAGTAACAATTTTTTTTTGGAAAGTAGTTAAAGTAACGTACATGACATTATCAAATGTTTTGAAAAATGTTAATGTAACGTACATTTTTTGACCAAACATTAGGTAAAATTGCAGCAAAAGACATATATTTTGAAAGTTTTGAGGCTATTTAGTTATTAAAATATACTTATACTTTATTTTACTTATTTTTTTCAATGAAAATTTACAAAGACACGCGTTATGTTAATTAAATAAACATAATGAATGGTCAGTAACCATGCTATCTCATTTTTATTGCTTTCATTTATTCAATCTTCCATACAAAATCAATGAATGATTAAAATTTCTGATCGTTACTATAATGAACACAAATTAAGTATTGTCCACCAGAAGAAAACGCACAAATCTTCACCGCTTATAGGCAAACCGCTAAAATCTAGAGTAGTATCAGAAGTTTTCGATGACCATTGAAAAATTGCTTGTTGAATACGGTGTCACTATGTTTGGGTGACAAACATGTTCATATTGTGATATTAATATTTTTAAATATTAAGGATTATAATTAAAAGTATGTTAATAACAATACAATATTGCAAAACACAAAGATATGTTTTTTTAGAATTTGTCGTTTTGTTCGTTAAAATGTTTTTTTATTTATTACAAAACATTATAAGTTATTAAAATACTTTAAAAATTAATACATAAATTTGGCGTGATGAGAAGCTAGTATACTCGACTCATTATATTAATATGACACGATCGAGCAAATCGGGAATCATAGCAAGGTACTGAAAATGAGTCATCTAAATTCTTCGAATGGTAAAACCGTCACCTCAGGTCGAAAGATTCTTGCTGTAGTTGAGGATTTCTATGAAAGTCTCATGCGTCGCATGCACCCAGACCTCTATCTGACGTGAGAGATTCCATTGTTCTCTTCCACCACCTTACTCTTAGACAGCTTAAGAATACAAAGGCTTCAGGGAAAGTGGGCCCTGTGCTGCTTAAGGCTGGTGTCATGAAATGGCTGTTCAACTCAGTAATAACTAGTGGCAAATCCTCAGAGGCGTGGTTACTCCACTCCACGAAAAAAGACGAAACTTTTCTCAGTAAGAAACGTTCCCCAGAAACTATAAGGTCGATTTTACTTCTGGACCATCTATAATCTGTGGTGCTGTCGATCTAACTGCACTCAACGTCCATTTCTCTGCTCCCCCAGTTACACTGAGTGATATCGTAAAATCTACGACCATTACCAGTATCTCCAGTAAACCACTTCCACAGTGTTCTTCCTTTTCTTTCAATGTTGTTGCTGAGGAGGATGTTAAGAAGCATATTCTTGCTATTACATCGACTGCTGTGGGCAATGATGACATATCCTCTCGTATGATCTCCCTTATCCTTACCGAACTCTTGCCAATTCTCACTCATATCTTTAACTACTCCATGGTAATGAGTTCCTTTCCATCAGCATGGAAACGTGCTGATGTTATCCCACTTCCTAAGGTTCCTAATCCAGCATCATTCTCCCAATTCCGTCCTATCTCTATCTTGCCATTCCTATCCAAAGTCCTTGAGCACATTGTCCACAAGCAATTATCTGAATTCATTACATCTAACAGTCTTCTTTCTCCATATCAATCTGGCTTCCGTGCTGGTCACAGTACTGTGACAGCACTCATCAAAGTCACAGATGATATTCGTCATGCTATGGAGAATAAGGCTCTGACTATACTGGTCTTATTAGACTTCAGTAATGCTTTTAATTCAGTTGATTTTGACGTTCTTCTATCTATTCTTCGCTCTCTTAACATCTCTTCTTCAGCAATAACCTGGTTTGATTCTTATCTTCGTGGTCGCTCGCAGCGGATCCGCTCTGACGAGTTTACTTCGGAATGGTGTGATCTCTCTGCGGGCGTGCCTCAGGGTGGCGTCCTTTCTCCTCTTCTTTTCTCCATCTTTATTAATACAGTTACTACTGTTATCTCCTCCAGCTTCCATCTTTACGCAGACGATTTGCAGCTTTATCGTCACTTCATCAGTGATGAAATCAACACCGCAACTGCAGCCATCAACGAGGACCTAAGTAAAATTGCTGTTTGGGCTGAGACCTTTGGACTTGTGGTCAACCCAAAGAAGTCACAGGCGATGCTGATTGGCAGTTCTTACATGTGTAGGCAATTAGATCATCCTGGTCTCCCACCTGTTACTTATAATGGAACTACTATTGCCTACACTAAGACTGCTAAAAACCTTGGCGTGCTTATAGATTCCAATCTGGATTGGACTTCACAGGTCAATGCTGTCAGTAGCAAAGTATTTTATACTTTCCATTCGCTTAAGCGCCTACAAAATTTTTTGCCTTTAAAAACCAAAATCTCTCTTGCTCAGACACTTTTATTTCCCCTTTTTGACTACGCAGATACTTGCTACTTGGATGTCACTGAGGAGTTGCTGAACAAACTCGAACGTATACAAAACCTTTGTATTCGTTTTATTTTCGGCTTACGTAAATACGACCACGTTTCGGAGTTTCGTTCACGTCTTAAGTGGCTTCCAATACGGCAACGTAGAAACGCTCATGTTCTCTCCTGTCTCTTCAATGTTCTTTACAATCCTTCTTCTCCTTCTTATCTCAAAGAGCGCTTTAATTTCTCACGTCCTCAGGACAAGCCCTGTCGCTCCCATGTTAGAACAATTCTGTCTATCCCTCTTCACCACTCTGACTTCTATAGCTATTCCTTCAATGTACATGCAGCCCGATTGTGGAACGCCCTCCCGCACACGGTGCGAGATAGCCCTTCTATTTCCGTATTTAAAAAACGAGTAAAAGAGCATTACCTGTCCTTTGCAATTAAATTGTATTTGCCATCATATTATAGGTATATATATATTTATAGGTATTTAGTATATATGTAGTGTATTGTACGTATATTTATGTAGGCTGTTTATTATATTATTTGAATAGGTTATTTTAAGTAGTTATGTTAGCATTTTTGTACACGTTATCTGCCTCACAATAGATATCATCTCGCTACCCTAGGTCTGCTGGAAGAGATTTCTTTTTAGAAATAAGTTGACCTGTTGTGTATTGTTTTTTATGTTATGTCCTTTGTCTTTTACTGTGTACAATAAACGATTAAATAATAATAATCTGTTTTCGAGAGTAGTCACCAATCGTTGACATAAAAAAAATACGGCTTCATGTTTTGTGCTTCCACTAGTACTTAATTTTTTATATAATTCTAATTATTACAGTCAAAACCTTGTATTGTTTTTATAAACTTACTATGTTTAATTAACAAAATTTCAACGTACCTAGTTTAAATTTTGAAGATGTATTATACTGTCAAAGATTAAATAAAAAGTTCCTGTTTGTTTTATTATGCTAAAGACGTTATTTTTTATCGATAAAATGTTTTCTAACGCTTTTATTCTAATATTTCTCACAATAAAGTATAGATTATGAAATTGAACCACATTAGAAGATGTTTATGTTGTTTGTTATACTACATCGTGTCAGAGACGCATTTCTAAGTATATTTCATTTGAAAACAATTGGTTATAATAAAGTTTTGGGGAAAAATTATCATAAAAACCTATAGACGTGGTGTCCTTCACTGCAAAGTTACCTCGTGTTCGATGATGAAATGTACGTTACATTAATTTTTTCAAAATTTTCGGAGATTTTAGCAGAAAAATTAAAGTAAGGACATGCCAATTCCTAAACTACAGGGATATCCCAGATGACGATAGATTTAGCATAAAGAACTCAAAATTCTAAGGAATTTTGCCATAGAAGTCATTTCGATCGGACAATAAACAAAAAGATATAAAGAATTTTAAAAGTTTCAATCGTTTTTGGCTCTCCTGAAAAATTACATTTTGTCCCTTACGCTAATTCATATTTCCGTAGTCGATATTCACCACAATAATTGTTATGCAGTTTAGCAAGTGTAACGCAAGGTATGGTATTCATAAGAGCGGTTGCTGCCCATTACATGTTGGCAACCCTTAGACACCTTTACGATATTCAGAAGTAGAAATAGCATTGATATCACATAGTCAGAAGTATCTAATTCAAAGGTCTTTCTCTTCACGTGGGACAGGCCATCCAACGACCCACTGCACCCTGGTATCAGAATTTTTTAACAATCACAAGTAGCAGTCCTCTGGCATGAAACAATTATCACTGATGTTATCAATGATCATAGACAGGAACTAGAAACAATGGCTTAACATGTCCTAACCAGACTGGGATAAAATTCACAAAGTGATAAATATCAACTTTGTGAGTGCCAGTAATAGCACCTGGGGTCTATTGCATCGCAGGCAGTCGCACTGGGTCACATCGGTTGTCAATTCAATTGTAAAAATACAAAGTTTGTTTTTGTCTACAGCTTTGTTCTCGGCGAGGAGATACCGGCGTACCCGCCGCGGTCGCCGCAAGCCACCGAGACTGAAACACGGATGAGAGAGGTGTATAAGGTAAACTTATGGCCTATTTTGTTCTATTACTACCAGATTCATAGAAGAAGGGGGCCCGAAATGGCAACATTGCAACATGCTCAAATGACATGTAATATAAAAAAGATGCAAACAATAATGTTGCTGTTTCAGGGCCCTTTCTTCTATGATTCAGGTTATAACATACTTTATTATTATTTACCATTGGTTGGTAATGTCTTTTGTTTCAGTTCAAATGCAGTGCGAGTTTATTTTTTATTATGTGTGAATGAAATATTTCTGTGAATGCAAATTAAGAAATGTATCAGCCACCTATAGATACCTAGGCATACATATTGTCTTTTGCTAGTAAAACATGTATTTACATCGAAATACCGTAAATTCACAAAATTTGCAGGCCATGCATCAAAGTCAAAGCTAAATAATTATAGAGTCTAATAAATTACTGCTGAACATTTTGACACCAAACATTTCTTAAATAAGACAGAAGTTCTGGATTTAATAAATGTTTAAAGCTAAGTATCAAAAGACACAAAAATGCTGAAGTTTGGCTCTCTATCATGTGTTTAGTTCAGTAAAATCTTTAGTAGAAATAGCTAAGAGTAGCAAAACTTTTAAGAGAATGAAAGAATTTTCCCTGTTTAATGCAATTTTCGTGGCTACTTTTTGTTAAAATTTACGATATTCTGTTGCTTTATGTTGATGTGAGGCGCGACAATTTTTAGACCTGAAATGGTCATTCTTCTTTTGGTATAAAAGCAATTTCACATAGATATCCCTTATTCAGCATTCTACATTTCTACAGTATATGCCAAACTTTTTCAGGTGAGCGGCAAGCTAAACGTCAACGGCGTGGAGTACCGTTCCCACATAGATGACCTTCATATATGGGAGCTGGGCAGCGGCACTTGCGGGCAGGTGGTCAAGATGCTGCACCGCCCGTCCGGAGCCATCATCGCTGTCAAGGTTAGAAACGATAAAAAAGTATAATACATAGTGGGGTAAGCTATACCTTTGCTAAGAACAGGGTCTTCTCAGTGAAGCATTTTTTATACAGGCCTATTTTTCCTTGAGTGGTATCTTCAGTACATGGGTGTCCTGATTGGTACAGATTGTGAAACAATGGTTCCGCTCGCCACGTACCGCGCGGATACCGCTCTGATTTGAATTGGGCCTAAGAGATCTTTACCGTCCCTCTGTAACGTTGTTCTCTATCATGTCTAATTTGATATTCTGGATAAGCGCGAAATGGGAGCTAATATTTGGGTTACCTTCATTATAATCAAGTGAGATATAATTTTTAAAGTGTAGATTACGCATGCAGATAAATAATCGCATTCCTCATCTTGACTGGCGTCAATACTATCAGTTATCAACCTCGGTTACGCGATTATTTCAATGACGTGCGTGGGCCATCGACCTGTGCACTACATTTGTATGTTGTATTTTTTACGACGAACGAAAGCATGAGGTTTCATTTCCTGATGGATAAAATGCCAACTACTCTTGAAAAAAATGTTAACTATTGGTTAACAAGTCTAACAATATTAGCTCTGTGCGTATGAGCATAATTTTTTTGTTATGGCTAGGAAAGAACGCCAATTTTAATTTAAAAACACAAAGCTTTAAAATGAGGTAGCGAACGGGGCACCTAATCGTGCCACTCTCGACCACTTTTTTTTTGTGTTCTCTTTGATCTGCAATCAGTCGTTGACTATAAGCAGGTGATTTGCATGATGATGGCGTGCAGAGTCAGTCCTCCAGTGAGGTTTCCTCTTTGTGGAGCAGTAGTTCACTTGTCACTACTGAGGTCCATGATGTCACGTCTCTTGAGACGTCTGATATAGTCAGGCATTGTAAGTTGGACAGCCAACTGGTTTGGATGCTTTTGTAGCCTGGTGTTATATTTTGCGGCGTAGGTATTGATTTCTTCCTGTACTGTGCCTACACCTAGAATTGTATGAACTTCTGAGTTCTTTATAAACCAAGGTGCATTTGATATGGCTTTCAAAATCACGTTTTGTGCGGTTTGTATTTTGTTGATACTTGATTTACAGGCTGAGCCCTAGTTGTATGCCGTAAAGCCAAATTGGTTTTAGCACTGTCTTATACACAAGAAGCTTATTATCGACAGAGAGCTTTGAATTTCTGCCTAATAGCCAGTACATTCCCTTGTATTTTAGGTTGATCTCAGTTCTCTTTGATTCAATATGTTTACTCCAGGTAAGCCTGCGATCCAGGTGCATCCCCAGGTACTTCACAGTGTCATTATGAGGAAGAGTGGTCTCCGAGTTTGACAGGAGGGCAATCACCTCTTCGGAGAGTAAATGTTACTTGTACAGATTTTGATGCACTTGCTTTAATTCTCCATTTTCTGAGCCATGTATCTATGTGGTTCAAGCCATGCTGCAATTTTTGGATGCTTCTGTTGGATCACTGCTGCAAGCAAGTATATGTCATCTGCATAGGTAGCTGTAGTTATGCCCGGTATCAGTGGCAGATCAGAGGTGAATAGCACATACAGAACCGGGCCAAGAAGCGAACCCTGGGGACCCTGCTTTGATCTCATGTAGTTTAGATGTGTAACTTCCTTCTTTTACTTGAAATAATCTCTCACTCAGGTATGATTTTAGTAGAGGATAATAGGTGTGTGGTAGAAGAGATTTAATTTTGCATAATAGACCTTTTGCCAAACCCGGTCAAAAGCTTGCTGGACGTCCAAGAATGCCGTTGAGCAGTACTCTTTATCTTCTAGAGCTTTTCTTATGCACTTGCAGACTCGATGCACTTGCTCTACTGTGGAGTGCTGTGGCCAAACCCAAATTGGTGTTGTGGTATGATTTCTTTATCAGATATAACCTGTGCCAGTCTTTTAAGCAGTAGCTTCTCAAAAATCTTCGAGACAATAGGTAAGAGACTTATGGGCCTATATGATGTTATTTCATGGACAGGTTTTCCTGGTTTATGGATCATTATTATTTGTGAGGTTTTCCAGAGCATAGGGAAGTATCCAGTCCTCAGAATACCATTATAAATATTTGTAAGAAGTAGAATACCTTTCCATGGAAGTTCTTTGAGTACTTTTTTGGTAATGAGATCAAATCCTGGTGCTTTGTTGTTCTCAACCTTTCTAATTGCTTGTGTAACTTCAGATGGGCTCACTGCCTTTATTGGTAGGTCAAGTTGGAAATCTTGTTGTAATATTTTGTCTATGTCATCTTCATCCGAATTCAGATCTGGTTCATTCGGTGTAAAAACCGTAGCCAGGTGACTAGCAAAGGAGTCTGCTTTTTCTTGGCCAGTTCGAGCCCATCCATAAACAGTTTTAATAGGTGGTTTAGCTTTTGAGGGCGATTAAACTGTTTGGTAGCTTTCCATATAGAATAGTTAGTCTCCTTGGTAGCGGATAAGGATTCCAAGTGAACCTGAAGTGTGTCATTGTTGATAGTGGCTATGAGCTCCTTCAGCTCCTTGGCAGATTTGTTTAGAGCAGTCTTGTCTATCGTGAGCCTGCTATCATGCCAGACTCGACGTAGACGTCTTTTTTCTAGTAGCTTTAATCTTATTTCCCATGCCAATGACTTCATGCTTTTCATATTGTTGTCTGAGCAATTTGGTGTACTTTGCCAGCATGCCACCTGGATATTGGTAGTGAAATATTTTACAGCTTCCTCGATGTCAATGTCAGTTTTAGTGAAATCTTCAGATCAATGTTCTCTTCCAGGATGTCTCTAAATGAGTCCCAGTCTGTGGACTTGTTGTACAGATCTTCATTTCCATCTTTTTCTAGCACCACTGTACTCACTGTCAAAATAACAGGTATGTGAGCTGAGGAGCTATCCAGAACCGATTCAATTGAAAAGAATAGATGAGCCATCCCTTTAAGCAGAAAGAAATCCAGGATGTCTGGGAGCCTTTTGGGGTCAGTTGGCCAGTGCGTAGGTTCAGGTGTGACTTGAGGTGTAAGATGATTTTTATCTATGCTCTTTTTAAGTTCCTTCCTCTTGTTGTAGTCAGTCTAGCTCCCCAGAAAGTATGCTTGGTGTTCCAGTCGCCACCAGCAATAGCGTCCACCAAGTGACTGAAAGTAGTCATTGAATTGCTCCTCCTTTATTTTATGCCGGGGAGGGCAGTAGACTGCAGAAACATTGAATGGAGTGTTAGTATCTTCAATACAGACTGTAGTTGCTTGTATGTGCTCGGTTTGGAACTTTGGTTGCTCATAGTGTCTTATACAAGATTTAATAATAATAGCAGTACCTCCATGTGCAGTGCCATCAGGGTAGTTGGTAGAATATATGTCATAACCTCTCGACCACTAATCAATATCTACGTTCAATGAGGAACTGTCCAGGGTCTAAGTAAGTGAAGCATGCCATCTAAATCTTATAATCGGGATCTCGGAAGCGGCTCCAACGACTTTCATTTCAACAATTTTGTAAATCGGAGTTTTTGAGCGATAAATCGATCTAGATATGTTTTATTTTTCAAAATCGTTACTTCGCCCCTTTTTGGAAGTTTTTTATAAACTAGCAACGCCATCTGTTGTAAAACCGCGGAATCTCGGTCACCCAGGTTTTTTTTTTTAATTACATGTCCCTGGGCAGTTCTTCATTACTTCTTAAAGGTGCGTTCATGCACAGGCTGCAGTTATCCTAAGTTTAAGTTATAAGCGTTTGAGATTTCCTCTTTACTTGTATATCATTGTAAAATTTTATTTGTTTCAGCAAATGCGCCGTTCCGGCAACTCTGAAGAGACCAAACGCATCCTCATGGACTTAGACGTGGTCCGCTCGCACGACTGCCCGTTCATAGTCCGCTGTTTGGGCTGCTTCGTGACGGACGCGGATGTCTGGATCTGTATGGAACTGATGGCGTCGTGTTTTGACAAGCTGCTCAAGAGATTAGGCGCGCCGATACCGGAGGAGATTCTTGGGAAGGTCACTGTGGCGGTAAGATGTCATTAATTTGTATTTACAGATGCGTCTCTTTCTGGCTGGGGTGCGGTCTTCAACAGTCACATCAGTCCACTGCTGGGCATCAGTGAGGGTGTTTAAGATAGAAACTAACCTCTTTCTTTTTGCAAATCATGTTTTCAATAGGTTTTCCGTACTTTAGGAAGGTGGGATGGTGATCCAGCAAGTTGTTCTATTCACAGGAACGCTACTACACTGTTCTTTTCCTGGATTTATCCCTTAGTCTTCTTATACGACACCATGGTAAAAACTAGGGTTATGCTATTCTAAGCCAGTACCACACTTGACCACCGCAGAATAGTTTTGCGAGTTTTCCCTTAATTGTATAACTAGGGTTAGGAGGTTTTTAAAATTTGCTAAAATTGGTTGAAGATATGCTTGTTGATAAAACTCTACTTTGTTCACAGACGGTGAACGCACTATCATACCTGAAAGACACTCACGGCGTGATCCATCGAGACGTCAAACCCAGCAACATTCTGCTAGACGAACGCGGCAATGTGAAGCTATGTGACTTCGGAATCAGCGGCAGATTAGTGGATTCTAAGGCGAAAACTAGAAGTGCAGGATGTGCAGCGTATATGGCTGTAAGTAGCATCTATTCTACAGTAGCCATACTAGCCATATAAAAGTCAAACCCAGCAACATTCTGCTAGACTAGCGTGTTATGTGAAGCTAAAGTCACATACTTTGGCATCAGCGGCAGATTAGTGATTCTAAGGCGAAAACTAGAAGTGCGGATGCGCGGCCGTAAGAATCACAGCTGATTATGTACTTGACTGGGCTAAGTATATGTTTTTAATGATTTTTACACTTTTGTTATTTCGCAAATAAGTCATTTCGACAAATAAATTGAAATTATAATTTCCTGATTTTATTCAAAGGATGGAAAGATATCATGTCAACATTTAGTGTTTCCATTTAGGTTTAAAACTGTAGACATAAGCTAGCTAACCTTGCCGTTGCTTCAAAGAAGGTGGTTACTGCGTCTGGCAGTAATTTCAAATCCATTTACGTTCAAAACACACGTTCAAA